>JAEIIH010035324.1:0-14400 GCA_018904745.1 Drosophila orosa
TATAGTTTGTTTTCTATATTCTATAGCAGCGTAGGGCACGAGGTCTAAAGGTTTGAGCAGCAGCTCGACCAGTTGCCTCCGAAAAAAGATAACGGTTTGAGCAGGGTGAGCAAATTGAGCCACTGCGTGCCCTCCGCTGTTCCATAGAATACTATTTAAGAATTATTTAAATTCTGTTTAGAATTTTTTAAGTTGGAATTCCTTTAATTCCCATTTATGCAGGGATCTCTGTAGAGTGAAAACTATTATAGTACACTTGTGTTTTATACCCTCACGTAATAGTTACATATGTACATTTCCCTATTTCTGCGAATTTAACCCTTTTTACAGCAGCCACGTGCTGAGAGGGGTCAGGCCTTAGGATTGAACGAATAAAACCGCTGAAATTTTCAACGAGCACTTAGTATTATTTTTTTGGGAGGTTGCTTAGTCACACCCACACACACACACACATTCAGACATTTGATACACTTTTTGCGCTGTTTTAAATTACAAATTCCCTCAATTACGGACAGCGGCAGCAAAAACAATAACAACAAATATTATAAGAGCAAAAATGTATAATAATGCGGTCTGGCCCGGGACCAGTTATCATGCCATTCCATCTAACACAATGATACATAGATACATACATATGTATGTAAATTGTATAAATTTTAATTAAGCCGAAAAGGTTTCAGCAAATGTCATGCGAATTGTGTGAACCGCGGCTGCTGCACTGGCGAAAGTTGCCTCCACAATACAATTTGTAGTTGAATTTGGAAACTGAAATCGTAATTCTATTTGTTTTCAGAGTTTACGTTTTCTCTGCCAGTTTTCCTATGGGAAGCTGAGTCATAACCTGAACGCGTGAACAAATTTGCGCATTTATCAGCTCAGTTGTTTGTCTGTCTACAAATTTGAGTGCAACCCCTCTGTCTATGGATTTTAATCATCTGATTAGAGGCTGGCGCCTCTGATAATGTGCGAATTTAAAAATAGAGCTGTGGCATGATCGATGTGACACAGTGCAAAGTGCAGTGAGTGTTTGATTGTAGAATGCATATCATGCCTTGGGCACTAATAATGAAATGTATAGAGAATATAGGTGAAGGAAATATTTAAAAATTGTAAGTATTGTACTGAAGTTATTATATTACATTTTATAACGGGTTAATATGGTTGTAAGTTGTAATAAGTTTTTCTATGCCCATAGTTTATATCTAATGTACAAATGTACATGTATCGGTTTACTTGAATCGATAAATTTCGATTAGAAAAAGTTCCCTTCTCTAAAAAGGAAACATTTAAAATTGTAAACGGCTTCATTTATATTGTTTTTATTATACTATATTTTATAGCCAGTTAATATGGTAATAAGTTTCAATAAGTTTGTTAGGACATTGTTTATATCGAATGTAGACATACTTAAGGAAAGCTAGAAAGTGTATCGTTATATTTAAATCGATAAATTTCGCTAAGAAAAAGTTCCCTTCTCTAAATAAATGTTTTCAAATTTGAACATTTAATTTCAAAGTTTTACAAACAATTTTTTTTTAATTGTATAGCTTAAATGTTATACAAATCTTGTTTCTGGTTTTTAATTCAAATTGAGTTTAATTGTTTTGATATTGAAAGCCCATACTTTACATTCCTGAGCTAATAATTATGTATGTATGATTTTTGGATGACATTCTCCTGAGAGGAGGAGGTCCATCGAATGTTAAATTAACATACATAATTGTGGCTGTGACTGCCGCTGGCTTCTATAATCTGCTAATTATCAGACAATCATCGTTTGTATCTGTCAATAAATCAATCTAAACTTACAACTTAATGACCACTTGACCACACAAACACACACGCACACCACTTGAAAACCATACACTGTGTTTAATTGTGTGTTTTTGATAAAACTATTGTTGTTTCCGTGTTTCTTTGACGTTTGTTTTACTTTTTGATTTATTTACAACAGCAGTATTGTAGTTCTTGTTGTTGTCGGTGGTGACAAGCTGTCTGCTACGCTCATTTTGTTGTTTCTTATTGTTGACATATGTATATAAACAGTAATAATAATTGGTATGCGGCACGAAACGGAATCGAATCAAAGCAGAGAAAGGAACGAATGCTGGGTCAACAGAAAGAGAGAGAGAGAGCGCGACAGAGCAAAGAGAAAGGGGACGAGGCAGAGAAGGAATCGCCAAAACGGATTGATAATAAAAGCGATTGCAAAAGGAGACAAGCGGCACAAATCACTTTGATACATAAATAAGTATAATATGCAACGAAGAGCAAAGAGTGGGAACGCAAAGAAGTTAAGTTGCAGGGCGTAAATTATACACAAAACAAAACTCCCACAGGAAGTGCCGATAACAACAACAATGGGTCAGCCAAAGCAAATGCAAAGCAGACAGTGGGAATGAGAGAAAGAGAGAGAAAGGAGAGAATGGGGGAAAATTAACAACAAAAAAATCATAAAAATCGTATACACATGCAAGCGAAAAACCGTATATGACCCAATTAAATGAACCCAAAGTTATCGCTGTCTCGCTCCTTCGCCTTCTGGTGCAGCTGTTGGGCTGTGTTATTGTTGTTGTAATTATGAAAGCGTGTCTGTGCTTCTGCCTTTCTTGCATATGTGTGTGTCTGTGTGCATTGGAGCCGGAGAATTTGCAACCAAGCGAAAAGGTTGGCAACTCTTGCCGCAGTTGGCAACGCCATTTACTGTTACACATGTTGTTGGTGTTGCTGGTCATGCAGATTGCAGACAGAGAGAGAGAGAGAGAGAGAAGCCGAAGAGTACCCAAGTTGAGTACATACAAGAAAATGTGCATTTGACCGCAGCTAACAGAAGTCCCAATTGGAACGGATATCGAACTCCAACAAGATGCTTAAAAAAAAAAAAAACAAATTGGTAACACTCACCACGGTTCTCGTGTTCCAATTCAATTTCAATTGTGGTATTTCTTTCTTATTGGCTAGATTATAAATTTAATTAAAGTTTATGGAAATATTTATTTATAATATAATCCTATATTATTTAAAACTGATATTTCCCAAGTTTTGTATGGAAAGCTGTAAAATACTCTCAAAACTATATACTTTATAACACAAATTTGTATTGTTTTTTTATGTTTTGTGCCTCTAGAGATTTCTGTAATGAAAAAAACACCCCAAAATTGGAGGAGGTCAACAATTTAAAGTGGCCAAAACCAAGTTGGACAATAAAATGTAAACTACCCCCTTGTGGACCTCTCCCTTAATTATTTAAAAATGGAATTTAAAGCACAGAAAACCCCCTCCCGGGAGAACGCCAGAACCTTAACACCACCAGGACTCCGGGCACGCACTTGCGTGTCCTGTTGAGTGTAAAAATTGAGTGGCAGTCGACCCGCAACCAAGCACACGACGACCCCACCCGAATGCAGCGAACAAAGCGAGCCAGCGAGGAGGCGGAGAAGGTGGACAGGAACGAGGGCGAGGACATGACCGAGACAGATGGAGAGCAGGAGCAGGAGCAAGGCAAAAAGGAGCGCAGAAGCAGCGACGCCGACAGCGACGCGTGAGCGGGTCGAGGGAACACACCCCAAAATAAAAATGCAATATAGTGGAGCCTCAAATATGGGCGATAAGTTTAAGAAGCTTAAAACAGAGAATTGTTATAAAACAGTCTATATAGCAAAACCCAGATATTTACTAGAATTTTGTGTACAAGTAAAAGTACTACTCTAGAAATGCCTCAGAATTCTCAACGATTCAACTTAAATATTAGAGGAATAACTTCTGCACCGGAAAAACCAGTGAAAAAAGCGCAAAGTAAATTTTACGAAAAGTGGATACTATAAAAATTTAATTAAGTCATTAAACTAATCTTATCCAGTTCTCCTTTATTATATTTAACCCCCCCCGGGAGACACGAAACACGAACACATTTATTTCACTTTCACATTTCCACTCGTGAGTTTAACAACAGGATAGCACACTGTGAGGCTATGGAAGAGAGACGGAGAGAGAGAGAGAGAGAGAGGGGAGAAAATGCACATGTCAGGAGTAGAGACAAAGGAGTAGTATACCAACAAATTTAATGATTTCTCCCTTTACCGCCCGTCCTGTCCTGACCAGGTGAGAGGCAAGGACAACAGGGCAACAAAGCGGGGCAGGAAGCGTGGCAGGAAAAATTAACACACACACACACATAGACACACAGGACACGCACTGCCACTCGGGGTTGCAGATGACGAGTGCATAATGATGACTTTTGGCACTTTGAATGAGTCATCTCCCTGCCCGTCTCCCCGAGAATTACTCCCTTTTAAATTGACAACTCACCTGGGGAGGAGCTCCGACCGAGAAGGGCTCAAAGAGATGGGTATCCTGGTTCAAGTGAGGCTCCAGAGCAGGCTCCTGCCTGGATTCCAGCTCCAAATTCTGCTCCTTAACGAGTTCTGTCTCGATTTCCACGCTTTTCGGCTCCTCAACCAGCTCCTTGGTGTCCTCGACCAGATGCTTCTCTTCGGTGGACGAGAGCGGCGACGGTGTGATGTCCACTATGTCGGCCTGCTGCGATTCCAGCTCCAACTTGGCCACAGGCTCATGGGCCTCAGGACTGAACACCGGAGCACTGGTGTCCAGCAGCAGGCTTTGCTCGGCAAAGGGATCGGAGGTGTCAGGCCTGCATGGCTGCTGTAGCTGCTCCTCCAGCTCCTGCTCTTGCTCCTTCTGCGCCTCCAGCGATGTGTGTTCCAAATAGAAGGAGGCCTGCATGGGATCCTCGCCAGCGCCGCCAAAGAAGGGCGGCTGGTGACGGACCTGCTGGAACTCTTGCTGGAACTGCAGCTCCTCGGTGGAGGGAGACTGCGACACATGTTCCTTCTCCTCCACGTGCAGCAGCTCCTTCTCGTCGCCGATCTGCTCGGGCAGCGGCTGAACGGAGTTTAGGATATCCTCAATGGAGGCGTTATGGTCGGCGTAGATCGATTGCTTCATGACATCGTCGTCAGAAGCGGGCAGCTGGTCCAGTGACACGTCCAGATCCACACTGGTCTCCGGTCCATGGTCGAGCGTATCTACTGGCTCCCCATTGCCGGCTCCGTTGAGCAGCTGCTGCTCGAGATTGCCGGCCCCAAAGATGTCCAATTCCTGCTCCAGTTCGTGGGGTCGCTTATCCGCCTCGATGTCAAACTCCATTTCATCAGGCACGGCAATAGCATCCATGTTTTCGCGGGCCGACCCCTTGCGTGGGCTCTCGGCGACCAAATCGTCCAGCGGAGCCAGCAGCTGGCGGGGATTCAGACCCAGCATGGGCTCCTCACTCGCATTGTTGGGCAGCGGCGACGATGGCTGCGAACCAAAGCTGGGCACAAAGGCGACTGCATTGGGATTGAGCTGCGAGTGACTCTCCTCGTGACTCTCAGCGGGTTCGGTGTTTTCCTTGTTGTCGAAGGCTTCGAGAAGCAGTTCCTGGACACCAGCAGCTGGCTGTGGCGCCACCTCCTGCTCCGGCTCCTCCTGGTTGTTCTCGCTGAGGCTGCTGGTGCCGTAGGTAGTGGCCACCGAGCTGGGCTCATCCTCGTCCTCCTGCTGCAATTGCTGCTGCTGCTGCTGCTCTGGCTCCAGCTCAATCTGCTGTTGCTGCTCGTGCTGCTCCTCCTCCTCCTCCTCCTGGTGCTGCAGCACCTCGCCCGTGGATGTGGAGGTGTTGGAGTTGGTGGAGAGATCGCCGTCGTGCTTAATCACCTCAACGTCCTCCTCCTCATAGACCAGACTGAGACCTGCGGCAGCGGCGGCGGCGGCGGCAGCCAGGCCGTTGCCCAAACCATTGCCGTGGATGGGGTCATCCTGGCCAAAGCCATTGCCCGTGTCCAAGGGATGTTGCTCCTGCTGCTGCAGCTTCTCGGTCTGCTGCACCTCATGTATGTACTTCCACTCCTCGTCCTCATCGCCATCGCCGTCCCGCTCAGACTTCGGAGCGGCAGAGAGGTCGCCGCCAGCGGGATCCGCCAGGTTATGCAGCAAATGGTTCTCGCCGGCGCCGCCGGATATCTGCAGGCTCTCCGCAAGGCGGTTCTGCAAGTAGTTGTCCTCGTGCTGCTCCATGCTCCTGCTGCCTTGCTGGACTCGGATTAGCTGTTCTTTTCTGGAGATGATTCACACGCCACTGCGTTATGTCGCTTCCTCGCTTCTCTTCTTTTTTTTTTGGCGTTGCTTTTCTTGCAGATTCTCGCTCGCACACACACGCACACGACAGGCACGCCGCCACACACACGGAGACTGTGGACTTGACTCGTTCACACACACACTGGCACAGGCACAGGCACGGGGACAGAGAGCGGCGAAAGAGAGACGCAGAGCATTCGCCGAGAGTCACGAATTCCTTTTCGCTTGCTTGTTCTTCCTTGCACACTTTTTATTTTTTAATTCGATCTCGCAATGCACACACTCACAGCTTGCCGCGTTTGTTAGTTAGTTTGCCTTTATATTTCCCAGTATTTCTCTCGCTCTCCACTAGCAGTAGACTTTGCCGGTTTCGGTTTTTGAATCGTTTTGCCGACCGATTTCAGCGCTTCAATTGTTAACACTAATTTCCGTTTGCGTTTATTTGCCGAAGTTCATCAGAAAGGGAATGGATTTGCGCCCTTGTGGCGACTGGTCACACTTGCACAAAAATTAACGTATGGGGAACTCCCTCTATGGCTAATGCACTGTTCAGACTGAGTGAGAAAGAGTTTAAAAGGATAAAAGTTAATTTTTTATCAGGATTTAAAAAAAAATTTAATCATTAAGGTATTTTACTTTTCTTCTTATTCTAAAAACTTATTATTATTATGCAAAATCATTCGTAACAACAAAGTTAAGCGGAATTGTCAAAACACTTTAAATTACTAAAATGCCAGAATAGAGTTCTGGATTGGTATACTTAAGGTAAAACATTTTACGACAATTAAGGATTATGAAGAATACAAAACGAATAACAAAAACCCATATTTGAATATTGAATGGCCGACTATTTTGGGGCCGTTTCCTATACGTCAAAATGTAACGGTTACTTTTTATTCGATATTCACTCATTCAGTTAGGGAATACCTTAAAATACATATATTATTATCACCTTATAAAAAAAAAATATATATTAAATGACAGTTTATATAAATTAAATTATAAATTATTCAGTAAATAAAAAAGACCATCGGTATCATTATAGCATACATTTTTATTTGATTTGGAATGTATCTTATAAGGAAAATTAAGTTTAGATTATTGCTTTTAGAAGCATAATTAATAACATAAAATTAGATTGCTGCTACTCTACAGCAGGTTAGTGTAATTATTAGTTGAAACAAAAGTATTTTAGGCACCTAGGCACAATGTTGTTTGAAAAACTCCCAAATAAGCAGTGATGATTCCAAATTTGTATCCAGTGAGCCGAATTGAGGCATCTCCACAACATAGTCTAGCAACTCCGTCACGTTATTAGGTATTTTTTGGCTTCCGTGCCTGAAAAACATTATAAGTCAGTGTTGTTGGAATCTATCTATTATCTAAAACTCACCCCAACACCAGAATACACTTCTTTGGAAAGTCAAAGTGGTCGAATTTGGGGATACCAGCAGAAACCTTAGAACCAACGATTCTATAACCCTCGGCCTGCATCGCCAGAATAAATTCCACAAGGTTTTCGGACTTTATTTTAGCGATGCTGAAATATTTAACATAAGAGAATGATTTACAATTATGAACTTCCTTGATTTATTACCTTAAAGTGCCAGAACTAGTCTCCGCCAAATGTGATTCCTCGGCCACAACTAGAAAATTAAATCCAAACTTTTCGAAAGTGCGCCTCAGTCCTGCGAAATCGATTTCCTTATCAAGAAGCGACGCCACTAATATAAGGTCCTGACCAGCGGTCTTTTTTGGGTTGATCACATCCAAGGGAGCAAGAGTAAGTCCTTCGGAAAGGTTTTTAGGTGGTGCGATCTCCTCGGATAATGGTAATTTTCGAGCTAAAAACGCATGACGTGCCTTTCTGTATTTATTTTCAAAATTAATACTGAGACCGATTTCATCGAAGGGCGCATTTGTTATATACAACAAAAGCATACACGTAAAGTGGTCATCAAACCTATATTCTGCAAACAAGAGCCGCGGTTCACTTTGAAGCTCGTAAAGCTTTATCCCCAACGAGGTTTTTAGTGAGTTTATCAGGACTTCAGCGAGGGGATTACAAATTCTTTAAACGAAAATAATTAGAATATTGAATAGTCTTTACAACGGTGTCATCCTTTACCTGTTTTCTCTACACTTGACAGCTAGCTTATGCAGGATCAATTGAGCGAGAATGCGCGTAGAGTAAGTGGATCCCATTGTGAAGGGCAGAAGTTGGGATAACATTTCAGACAATTTGTTCTCTTCGTTTAGTTTTACCAAATTTTTAGAAATGAAAATGTGAGCGATGGAGAGATATGACTCCTGTAGCCTTGGCTGCAAACTTGGTAATGCTTTCAGCACCCAATCGATGTTTTTCACACAATTGCCTACCAGGAACTCGTGCATAAGGTTTATCCCGAGATGATCGCTGGGCAACAACAAAGTCTCCAAGGATTTCGGATCATCACAATAATTGCAAAGTGTTATCAAAGCAGAGGCAATTCGTATTTTTTGTCTGTGCATTTCGGAGTTTTCAGTGTAATTAGGATGCTTTATCGACAGCTTTTCGTTAATTCTCAAAAGTTCCTTGAAAATTTTAGATTTTATTTCAGTATTCTCGTCTCTATATAAATTCCATATAGCACTATATCGAATATTTGCATTTAGATCGACGATTTTCAAGAGGTTGTAGGCACAACCTGCCTCAATGCTAGGAGAATATTTGAAATCGTTACCAATTTGTCTTATAAAAATGAAGGAATAATGCTAACTTACCGTGTAAATCCACTTGTGGGTTCACCATGAAGCAGCAGTTTTAAGTAAAAAGATACATTTAGTTTTACGTTTGGTAACAAAAAATATTTCTTCTGCAGCATGAAATTAGTTATGTAGCTTTCATATTCCTCTTCTGTTAAATTTTGATATGCGTAGTGTAGAACATTTTCACTAAAAAACAAAGCAATGATATCAATGAACAAGCTGTTAAGGTAATAGCTTACATATCAGAGCAGCGTCTCACACGGGCAATCAGAGCGGGCAATACCTTCGCGTCCCTTATTCGTTTCATATGTTTTCCCAATAACTCTGTTAAAGCAGTTATGGTATGATCGGTGCCCTTATCCATCAGTTCCAGGGGATCCAAGTTTAGTTCCTCCAACTGGCGCCATGACTCTAGGTTCGAAATGAAGAGGGCCACGCATCGTGCCTTCAAAAAGGATGTCTCTTCATCAGTCTTGCACTTCATTCTGTCCAGCAAGTGATCTTGCATCTTCTCGAGACTCGCTCCCTTCTGAAGCATCGATATGTCCACGTTGTAAAACTTGCGATAAAAGTCCATAAACGGTTTGAAAAGAACAAGGCGCAAAAAACCATGCTTATGCTTGGGAAGACTTTTCATTTTCAATAGTAAAGTTTCTAAAAACTTCGTTTTAAATGGAAGACCATTCCAATCACGATAGAAAATAATGTCATAGGATCTACGGTTGAAGCAGTCTATATGCTCCTCAAAATCTGTGCATTTAGCGATTTTATCTAGTAATCGGTGGTGTTCACGATATGGATCCCACTTTTGATACAACGACTCAATGCAGATCATATAATCCGTCAAAAAGAAACGGTCAATTGTGTCCTGAAATTAAACAATGAGTTTACTGTCTTTAACCCAACTTAATAAATATTGGTTACCTCAAACAACAAAAAGACACGGCGCTGGGCTCCCTGTCGAAGAGCATCGTTGTCGATGGCGCGGACAACAAGACACAACTTAATAATCAGCTCTTTAGGAACACTCTTCACATTTTCAGACCTGAAAGTGCATATCCAGAGGAGCAGAGGAACGTTCTCCCAAGAAATTTCCACGAGTGCCTCCAGGAGAAGGTTTACATTGACATCCGCTTTAAACTGCTCCAGTTGCTCCTCCTGGATACTGTTGTCATCCTCGGGATCAAACAACTGGCTCCTGTTGGTAGCCATCAGGAACTCTGAAAGCAGGCTTAAGCTGCAAAGCTGATCCACACTCAGGTGGATCAAAAAGTATTCAATGGTCTTGCGCAGCACCTGGATTCTCTCCTCTTGCAGGAGTCTTAGGCAAAGGGTGCGCAACCAAGAGAGCCAACGCTCCCCAAAATCGCTGGACATCAGCTGAAGCTGGGGTAGCTGCTTCTCGAGGGTGCTTACAACCAGGTGTGAATCCTGTTCCTCCAAGTCTACTATGATGACTGCGAAGGCGGTCCACTGCTTAGCACTGCACTGCAAACAACTTAGTAAGGCTTCGTTACGCTCTCCATCGATTGCACACATATTTTGGATCTTGCTGATCAGAAAGTATGACGATTTGCGGTCATGGGGCTCCTCCGACAGCAAAAGCCTGCGCGTGGCGTCAAGCAGACGCAGGAAACAGTCTGCTCCTAGCACACGCACAAAATCGTTGAACAGGTGATCCAGAATCTGGCCCGCATATGGATGAACATCATCCGAAGTCCTGGCCAGGAGTTCTTGCAACAGGAGCGCTCCATCGTCGGCAGGCATTCTGCGCACCTGCAGCTGGACGCAGACAAGGGATCTGGCCAGCAGGCGGCGGCGCGTGGTTGTCTCTTCCTGGCTTCCAGAGATTAAAGCAGAGACTACCTTGTGCATAAGTTGGGTGCTGCAGAGCAGGTTGTCCTGCACCAGGTTGTACATGCTCTGGAGCACGCGCTTCAAGCCCGGCTCGTAATCTCGGAGCATCTCCACCAGCTCGCAGAGCAACTCATCCCGCTCCGCCACTCCTCGCTGTAGACTTTGAATGTCCGCGTCGAAATCCATTGTTGTACTCATCAAACTAATTGTTGGCTGAATGAAGAATTTTCCACTTGGGTTTCCCCGAAATATAAACGTGCTTTTGCCGATGACGAAAAAATTCTGCGCCATCGAAGATCATACATCGACTATTCGATTCCCAGGGTAATCGACATCCAACTCTGTTTATAAAATCGTTATTGCTTGCAGAGGATGGCAGTTAAATTACAAATTCATGCATTTGTGTTATATTTATGTCGAAAGAACCCCTTCTTCGAAACTTTAGTGCGCGGATCAGCAAAATTTCCGTATTCTTTTTTAAGTTAAATGTACAGTAGATACCCATTTTATGATTTTTTTTACTTTTGTGGCGTTTTAAAGTATTAATATTTCCTTAGGCATTGAGGTAAGAATTTAATAATTAACAATTAAGTTATGTATTAGCAATTTATGTAATAATATGGCACAGTCATGGCACAGTAGCATATAAGCGATATTTACTGTGTTTGTAAACAAAGTCTTAAGCCAGATCTTTGATCAGATCACTTGAATGTCGCCAGAAAATACTGCATAAACATAATTTATACAGTGGATCAAAGCTTATTTCGTGCAACAATCCAAAAATTTAAACGTAGGTATTTAAGAGAAACACTTACTTTATTAAAGTAACAAAGAATTATATTCGTAGTCATCAAAAAATTCAAAAATTTGTATAATAAGAGAACAAAAAAAGCAATTCTCAAACCGAAAGAGAAAGTTAATTAATATAAAACTTAAGAAGTACTTATAGAAAAATTCCATCACTGATTACTGGATCCATCGTGAATCAGATCTATATCGAGAAAATATAGCGCTGGTTTACTGGTTTATATTTTCACAATATGTGCTTGTAATACAATTGAAATCATTACCGATTGCTGATCAGCAGCTAAACCTCCCAGTTCGTTTTGAACAGTCAAATATTTCGATGTAGGTTCAATACTTTATTATAATTAAGAGGATTGTATATCATACCCAATCATACAGCAACAACTTGATCGGAATTCGATGGTCACATTTACATACTATAAAATTCGACGCCATAAAAAGGCGCTCTGGTCAGCATGTCTGGGCTTAGAGACCGAATGAGGATCTGGATTGGAGGATCTGGTCCAAGCTAGCTGCCATGAAAAAAATATTGGATTCGATTTTCCATTATTATCAACGACCAAACCATTTTCATTCACAAACTAAAACAAATAAACGAACGCCTTTCGTTGCTTTTTATTGAATTCAGAATGCTTGGTTTGCTGGTGAGACAATATTTTCAATATTATCAATTCCACTCTCGTCTTTGTCAATTCGCGTGCGATGCATAAACAGGGAGCAATCTGGACTTATCGAGAGGGTATATATGTATACACGGATACACCCAATAATAATCAAATTGGCTTTTTTACACTGAGAAAATATTGGAATATTACGAAACCTTCAAAGTTGTGGGAAATTGTTGAGGTAATAAAACATATGTAAATGTAATGTGATATGATAATTATATTACAAATATATTTTTACTCAATAATATGTAATAAATAGATTAAGTACAAAAATCCAAGTATTATATATAGAAATGAGACATGTATCCAGGTATTTAAGCCTGCTGCTTAGTACCCGTAGCTCTACTTAATTCACCTGCTTATCATTGCGAAGAGAATGGAAATAAATTTCGATTTACCCAAGGTCAGATTTAAGAATTTTTTAAATAAGTAAATGAACTTCTTTTTGCTTTTAATGAAATTAATTACACTTCTAAGCCTTTGCCTTTGACTTACAATAAAATTGCCCCTGGTCAGCAGCGTTGAGGTAGTCCAATTCTATAAGCTCCAATCAACAAATTAATATGTAAATATGCGCATTGTTTTCGGGACATAAATTACAATAGATCGTGAACCTAAACTCTAAGTGTACTTAACCTGCTCGGTTCCGCCTATTCGAATTTGGTATAAGTAAAACGTCGGAGCAATCCCAGACTCAGACGTAGGCCAGAATGCCGCCGAACAGCAAAGATACTACCGGAGTGCTCTACGAGTCGGATGCGGAGACGGTGGACGGTGGCCTGGTCAAGGATGTCGGCAAGCTGAAGACCACCGACGGTCGGAAGCTGCAGCTTGTTTGGGTCAACATTGTGCTCTTTGTGATCCTTCATCTATCCGCGTTGTACGGCGTCTGGCTGCTATTGACGAAGGCCACCTGGACAACGGTCCTGCTCTTTCCGTTCGCCCTGATTGTCACCGCCTTGGGCATTTCCGGTGGCGCCCATCGCCTGTGGGCGCATCGCACCTTCAAGGCTAACGTGCCCCTCCGCCTGATCTTCCTGTTCCTCAACACGTTGGCCTTTCAGGATGCAGTGTATATCTGGGCGCGGGATCATCGAGTGCACCACAAGTACGCGGAAACGGACGCTGACCCGTACAACTCGGAGCGAGGCTGGTTCTTCTCGCACATCGGCTGGCTGTGCGTCCGCAAGCATCCCCAGGTGGTGGAAAAGGGCAGGCAGATTGATCTCTCTGACCTGGAGCAGGA
The DNA here is from genome assembly GCA_018904745.1 of Drosophila orosa. NCBI lineage: Eukaryota > Metazoa > Arthropoda > Insecta > Diptera > Drosophilidae > Drosophila > Drosophila orosa. The sequence continues at coordinate 13,462 of JAEIIH010035324.1, forward strand.
TCGCCTGGTGATGTTCCAGAAGAAGTACTACATGCTCCTGATGCCGCTCATCTGCTTCGTTATGCCGACAGTGCTGCCGATGTATCTGTGGGGCGAGTCGCTCAACGTCTCCTGGCACGTGATGACCCTGCTGCGCTGGGTAACCACCCTGAACCTTATCTGGCTGGTGAACAGCTCGGCGCATATGTACGGCAAGCGTCCGTACGACAAGAAGATCAGCCCCACCGACGAGGGCTTCCTCATTTGGTTGCGCTTCGGGGAGGGCTACCACAACTATCACCACGTCTTTCCGTGGGATTATAAGAGTGCCGAGTTGGGTCCGTACTCCCGGGACGTCACGACGGCCTTTATTAACTTCTTTGCCTGGCTGGGCTGGGCCTACGACCTGAAGAGTGTGTCCCCGGACCTGGTCCGTCGGCGGGTCCAGCGGACGGGAGATGGCTCCCACCCAGTCTGGGGATGGGGCGACAAGGACCAGTGCAGAGAGGATGTCGCCGACACCACCATAACCCACCAGCGGGCGGTCAAATGAAGGATCTCTGTGCGAGCGGAAAGCCAAAGACAGATTAAGGAAATAATATATTGTTAAATAAATACATTTAAAGACCCAAAATCCGTTTAATTTGTGAGTTTATTATCTATGCATGGCGCAAAAGGTCTGGAAAAGATCTTACAATGTCAAAGGTATATACACAGATAAAAATAACGGGATAAAGTGCCCAAAATCAATCCCAGGTAGGCATGATTTCGGCCCTAGGTCTGATTTTCTTGATATAAGAACGATATTTTTTTAATAATCCTAACTAGACCGACCTAAAATTCTTAATACTAATTCTAATTTCTTAATACTAAAAATAAAATTAAGTTTTTGTTTTTCTAAAACATCTTTGGGAAAGAATTTTTTTAAATCTGTAATTATAGAACTTCAAATTATTATTA
>JAEIIH010035328.1:0-46421 GCA_018904745.1 Drosophila orosa
GCCACCGCACCACCACCAGCGCCCGTTGCTGTTCAGGCTCACTCCCACGATGTAGGGAATTAGTCCTTCGGTCGCCAGAAATCCATTGGTGATGCGACCTTCAATGCTCCCGGCTTCCACCTGCAAGTCCCGCGGATGCACAGCGGAGTGGGGAATGGTGGAGGCACTGCAAGCAGCCACTAGGGCAAGTACCAATAGTGTAAGACCCGCCATTTCTGAAGACTGAATCAGCTCGCAGGGTGGTCATAGTATTATATAGACCCAAGGAAATTATTGTCGATACAATACAAGGGGAACATCTTATCTCACATGTGCCACTCACTCGGCGATACTTATCAATAATAATAATATAAAAAAGTCCAATTAATAAGTTTGATGATAATAAGAATTGATTAATCCCCTGAATGCTCTGTTTCCTCAAAAATTGATTAGAACAACGTATCCGGTTGTGTTCATATTCCTATTTAATTTATTGTCTGAAATAGTCCCTATACGGCTTTCAATAATAAATGCCAGTCTCCTCCTTGATCCATTCCAAGTACTTGGTGACACGGGTGAAGCCTGCCGGAGCTCCCACCTGGCAGCCGTAGCTGGAGCCAAAGGAAGTAACTCCGATTAGCTTATCGCCCTCTTTTGTGACCAAAGGGCCACCGGAATCACCCTGGCAGGTTGACTTTCCACCGGGAGTTTCCACGCAGATGACATTATTGGTGGCAGTTTCGGTTCCGTAATAAGCCTGGCACTACGATACTGAAATCACCTGGACGTCCACAAACCGCAGATCCTCGACCACATTGCTCCCATCGTAGATGGCACCCCAGCCGGAGGCCTGAGCCCAGGAGTTCTCATAGGAGTTGTAGCGATCCTCCAGACTGGGCAGCTCGATCTTGTTGACCAGACTGTAGAAATCCACATGGGGAGTCTTAATCAAGGCCAAATCAGCGTCGAGGCCGTGGTATTCCGGGTACATGATCAGGTTCTCCTTGCCGACGGTGTGCCGGAAGGCAGGCTCATTGTAGTTGATGGCACCGTAGTACAGGGAAGCTTCGTCGGCACTAAGCGTATAGAAATTGCATTAAACCTATTTAATGAATTACTTTGTGTCAAAAACCTACCCATCAATGCAGTGGCCGGCGGTGAGCACCCAAGTGTTGCCAATAATAGAGCCACCGCACCACCACCAGCGCCCGTTGCTGTTCAGGCTCACTCCCACGATGTAGGGAATGAGTCCTTCGGTCGCCTCATTTCCGTTCGTGATGCGACCCTCGATGCTTCGATGTCGGATTTCCAGATCCCGAGGGTGGACAGCCGTGCGGGGTAGAACGGAAGCAGTGCAAACCCCCAGGAAGGCCACCAATAGGAGTACGAACGCCGTCATTTTCGAAGACTAAACGTAGTCCGATGGTGGCCTTAGGATTATATAGCCCAAGCCGATTCTTTATCAATGCAAATAAAATAAGCTAAATCTTATCAAGCGTGAGTTGCTGTCAGGTTAAAATCCATCCATAAATAATGCCATATTTTAATAACTAACACTTTAGAAAGTAGTGCCAAGTAAAGGTTATTAGCCAGTTTGGTATTACTTCGAAATTTACTTATTATAGAAACCTAAGAGTGTAATAACAAGTTTTATCTTACTTATTTTTACTGAGAAGATAAAAGCTGTTCTGTTCCGGCTTCAATACAAATGCTTACTACAGAAAAACAACCGAAAAGAACTAAAATTATTTTAAAATATATAAACTATATAAGAATAAAACGCATTATAAGTATATTAATTATTATTATTTGCCAACTTAATAACAGCAAAGATTCAAAGTGACAAGTCTTAATTTAAAAAACCTTCTTTTGTTAGAACTCACTAGCTTTAAAGAAATTGAAAACACCAAATGCAACAGGGAAACATCGAGAAAGAAGGAATGTACATCAAAGCCAGGGAACCCAGTTAAATTCTTCGACATAGAAATTGCAATCGAGGGTCATGTGATATCCTTGAAGTAGCCCAGGAAGTAGTGCAGCGAAAAACAAAATACGATTATGGCAATCAAAAGGGAAGTCCACATTCGGAACTGCTGCACAATGCAGCGGAGTCCAGTTGCTCTTAAAGCGAAACTCGATATGAGTTCTGAGAACTCAGAGTTCACCCACTCATTAGGAATCTATTGGGACTGGACTCCCCTGGTCTGTGCAATGTTTGCTATTTCCGTGCTCCTTCTTGACCACTTCGACCGCATATTGCACTGTGGAAAGTCTCATTGGAGGAAACTCACCACAGGCCGGAGAGCTATTAAAGCCGACCCCCGACGCGCCATGAGTCAGTTTACGACACGGCGTCCAGGCTGTCAGAACCTTCGCGCGCGTCGCGTCTTCCTCGAAAGCACGAATAATATAATTAAAAGTTTGCGCGCGCCTTTCCCTCTGAACGAACATCCATCCCCACTCAAAACTGGGTTCCTACAGGCAGTGCAAATCACAAAGTGCAGGAGGCATTAATTAATTTAATGCACCTCCCGCTCATCCTGGGAGTACAAAGCCCGAAACACAACACATTCTATGCGGCGGCGAGTGATTGAGAGTTCAAAGAACCGCTTTAAAGGATACCTGGTCCTGTGCCTGTGCCTGTCCTGTGTGTGTCCCCTCAGTGTTTGTTTTCCGTGCACGCCACCCATAACAACAGCAGGACCCTCGATTAGCTATTAAGGTGGGGCGATTAAGTCATCCTCCCGCAACATCATCGGGCGAATTAGTTTTTACTAGTTTTCAAGGAAATACAAAACTGTAAGTTCCGGAAGTCAGCTTTAAGAATGAACAATAAAGGAAGTTGACTTTAGGAAAATCGGAAAGTTAAATTTAATCCCAACATTACTAACATTTCAGCTTCACCAAGCCATACAGAATACGATAACACATGTAAAATGATCCATCTCGGCCCTCGAACAGAAATTCGTTTGTCTATAAGTGACTAGACGAACCAACCAACCAATCAGGACCCTATACAAGCCCCGAATCCCCAAAAAGAACCCAAATCAAGAGCAGGATGCACCAAGTACTCAGCTACGAGACGGCGGTGCGAGCCAACAGCTCCCGCGAGTTCCGCGAATACGTCTCCAAGCGCACTTGTGCCTCCCTGGTGCTAACGATTGCCTTCTTCATGCTGATAACAGGTGAGTGATGCCTGGTGATAGGGCAACGTCAAACAGGATCTTAGCCGCTAACGAGTCCCACTTGTGTGTGCTCCGATTCCGCAGGATACTTGCTGGGCAATTTCGTGGCCGAGCGCAAGTATCACATTCGCCAGATGACAAAGAGCGTGATTAAGGACGTGGATGGCGAGAGGTCCGTGAAGCTGAACAGCGAGGAATACGTCAGCCTGCAGGAGCTGCAAACGTACCAGAAGTCCAAGGGCCAGTTGCTGGTGTCCGCCCAGGTGCTGGACAAACTGCAGCAGCAGGACGAGAGCGAACGCTACCTGGCCACCTCGCTGAACACGGAGATCTTCAACAAGTACATATCCTGCACCCAGGACATACCGCCCAACACCAACATCGCGGCCAGCCAGTTCATCGAGCAGCTGGTGGACAACACGGTGGCCCGTCAGCGTCACTGCATGCGGATTATCCAGGTGGTCATCGACAACCACCTGGCCAACAGCCAGCTGTAGGGATTCAGGATGTAAGAACGGTTTAGCGGGCCCAAGTGCAAAATGTGCCATTATTGCGAAATTATTTACATAATTGTATGTGCTTCTAGGTGTGCTCAATGTGTGTGTTTCCAGCTAATTAGAATGTAATTTTGTATGTCGTTGGTATAGTATTTACTTGCCCTAGTTTTTTTTATACATGTCTGCATTTAAAGCAATCTTAAAGAAAATTAAAAATAGATGTTGACAAGGAAAAACGTCTGGAATTAAATGGATTTAATAGAATAACTGGTGGTACCCTTTATTTCGCAATATTTAACCATCAATGAACTTTAAACTTTAAACTTTTTTATACAAAATGATACATTTATATCGTGTGAACAATTAATTTACTCTTCCGTGGAATTATATAGACGATACTTGGGGTTAACACCTTTAATAGGCAAGAAGTGTCCCGCACTATTGAAAACCCACTCTTGCGGTGGGATTACCTCATCATCAGAAAACAGCAGGTACAAGTATTTGAGGGTAGCGCCCAAGAAGTAACCCCTTTGCACGTCATCCGACCCCGAGGATTCTTTATAGACATCTAGGATGCCAGCATATCCGTACGGGGTTCGACAGTACTTCTCCAATGCCAAGACGAGATCACGTCCCCATTCCCGGTACTTCTTGTCGCGGCTCAGACGCCATAGTTTCAAGTAGCTCTCGACGATTTCCGGGCGTAGAGTGTAGAAGGTTCTCTGCAGGGATACTATTTCCTCTCGGGCTTCCTCCGAGAAACCCATCTCCTCAGGACCCAGTCCAGTAGGTGACTGCCCATAGTGGTCGTGGCAGGTGTCGCCAATGCCAACGCCAATCTGGGCATACTTCTCCCAGTGCTTCATTAGCGTTTGCTCTGCTCCCAGGCCAAAGAGTCCAGCGGCAAAGCAATCCGACTGCTTCATCCGTTCAGTTCTTGTACCGTCTACGACCTCGGGTATGTAGATCACATCCTCCGTGGTTATTTCCACCATATTCTGCACCACCGCCAACATGGCATCTTTGAAAACCTGCAAAGTTTCAGAATCACTTCTGCCGGACTGCAACCAGGACTTTAACAGATAGTCATGGAATCGGTTAATGGAGCATCTGGAGTTCTCCCACCTTCCATATTTCGTGCAGAACGAGTTGGGGTACAGGCCATTCGGCTTCTTCATATCGGCCAGCAACCGCCGGATCCCATCAACTAAATCTTTGTAGATTGGATTTCCGGTGATTTCGCTGAGATAAAAGAACTCCAAGTGTAGGGCCCCAAACTCCGATATACGTGCCACATCGGTGAGGGATCTTTTACGGAAATGGTCATCGTTTGGTACAATGAACCGCTTGGGTATTCCCGTGGGTGTCTGGAAGGCTGGCAGTATCTTATCGGCAATGTGGATCGCCTTATCCTTGTACAGCTGATCTCCAGTTAGGGCGTACATAGTCAGCATGGGTCCCAGCATCCTGGAAGTTAGTTCAAAAATGGACAAGGTCTCGTCGACGCGATCCAAGGTGAATGATTTCTGGATCCATTCCCGTGACCGGTTCAACTCCTTATCCAGGCCCATCACATACAGAGTGTCCATGCTTTCTATGATTGTTGAACCCAGATTGTGGTGTCCGAATTCGCTGCCGAAGTTAACGCGCCGGGAAATTGGACGGAATTCATTGGTGCCCCAAGTGAATCTCGCATAATTTCTCCAAGCATGCAGCATCATCTTCTTGATCTTCCGCCGCATTGCTTCCGGGGATATCTCAATGGGTTCCTTTTCTTTTACTTTATCTTCTTCCCCACGACTTAAAGAAAGAGCCATCAAGGCGATTGTTAAAATTCCCAACGCTATATACAGGAATTTTGCAGACTTATTCGTAGTATGCCACTTGTAATACGCCCGACGGATGGTAAAAAAGAAGAAATACATTCCGGCTCAGAGTTATATTGCGCTTTGAACAAACTGGAGACGATTAATGATTGTAATACTGAACTTGACCAGAGCCACTAGGTTCCGCACACTTGTTTAAACATTTGATTTGCTTTGCACATCGAGTTGGAGCTTAAGGTGGGCCTTATTTTCTTCGATTTCCATCAGGGATATCAGATAAATTTGTTATTTCCAGTAAATTGTATTACTTATAGCTTGGATATTTACAAATATATTTTTATATACTTTAATAATACATATTTAACCACTACTGTGTAGATATAATATTGCGCATTTGCCGAATGGCCGTGACCAGACGGGGTTCACAGCCGCTACTCAGGGTCAAGTACTGATCCGGTGCGGCCTTCAGCAGCGTTAGGATCTGGGACAGCTGCAAGTTGATGGACAATCCCAACTCCTCGAGCACGTTGGAGAGGTACTCGATGTCCACACTAAGCTGCGTGGCCGCCGAAGATGGCAGGGACTTTATTTGCAGTATCTGTGTCTGGTACAAAACGCAGCACTGCTCCACTACGAGGGACAACAGGACGTCGGCACAGGGAATGGCTTGCGTATACTTGATGTTGCACACCTCCAGAGCCTGCTTCAGCAGGGAGGATGGCGAGAGCAAAAGAGGCTCCAAGTGTTGCGGCAAGGTGAGCAGGTACTGGCCAATCTGGGTGATGCTCTCTTGCGGCGCAAAGCTGAACGATGGCATTTCAATGCCCGACGCCGCGTGCTCCTCCACCGGTGGACGAATGTGCGCCAAGTGCGTCTCGATCGGCTGCAGCAATATGTTTAGCGTAATGTCGTGGGTTTCTGTGAAATGACTCTTTAGAGTTGTGTAGATCTGCGGAAAGATTCCAAGGCTGTCGGTGGCTTCCGACTTCTTTTGCTGATAGTCAGCAATGCTGTTTAGCAGCTGAGTGCGAGCCGCATGATCGCAGGTCTGGAAAATGGTGATAGGTCCCCGGCTGGACGGCTTGGCCAGTCGACTGGCTAGAGTAGCCATTCGTGTGTGCAAATCCTGTTCGAATTGATGGAGCTGCAGCTGAAAATCGGCCAGGCACTGCAACTGCGACATGGTGTACTGCAGAAGCGACCAGTTCTCGCTCTGCGCCGCATAGCTGCTGGATCCCAAACTCAGGCCAATCTGCCGCTGGATGCGACCGAAGCTCTCCAGCTGCCGTTTGAAGATGCCATTCAACAGGGTTATGAGCTTGCACAGGGCCAGATCACTGGTTATGGAGGCACAGCGCTCGCAGGCCTCCTTCAGCCACTCGTAGAGCTTCCTGGTGCTCTCCTCCAGGTGACGAACGCCATCACTGGGCGTAGCCTGGTTGGAGGACAGCCGATCCACCTGTGTCGATAACTGGGTCTCCTCCAGTCGCGGATATTGCTGAATAAACTTGTGGAAATACTCGAACACCGCCTCGCCCAGCAGGCGATGCAGCTCCTCGGGCAAGGTAATGTGCGATTGCTCCAGCAGGGAGTTCAAGTGCAGCACGAAGCTATGATTCACTTGGGCGAACAGGGCCAGCATCTCCAATCTCTCGTTCGATGTCTTCAAAAGCTGCAGAATATGCGCATCCCGGGTGGGTTGCAGTGCTGGCAGCAGCTCGGCAATTACCAGAAAGGGCTGCAGGCAGTCCTCGCCGAAGAGGTTCGTGCACCACTTGACCTGGCGCTGACAGTGCTCCAGCAACTGATCGTAGTACAACGTGAGGAACTGTTGATGCTGGGGCTGCGTTTCCGTTCCCTGCAGCTCCAGAGTTTGCTTCCACTGCTGCTGCCAAAAGTTCTTCTGGACAGCTCGATAGTATTGCTGGAGTTGCGGCAATCGCTGGATGCTTGTGAAGATCTGCACGTAGTGCTGGGCCTGCTCCAAGTTGCCCTCGGCAAAGCATTGCACCACGCTGGGCGAGGCCAGTGCCTCCAAGCGATTCTTAAAGTCCTCCACTTGGGTGAGGCGCTCGGCATGTCCTGGCAACTGTTCCTGCGCGACCAGGGACTTTTGCAGGGCCATCAGCTTGTCGCAAACGCCCTGCAAAGCACTGTGATTAATACATGGACTCGGTTTAAGGGAGTGGCATTAAATACCTTTAGATCATTGCGCTCGAATCCATCTTCCAGCTCGGCCAGCAGGTTCCCCCATCCATCCGACTCCTGCAGCGACTCCTTGGCCACCTGCAGGCGCTGGCTCTTAGTATTCAAACGTTCCAAGGTGGCCATGCACTCTCCAGTTTCGCTTTGCACTGCCGCCACCTCCAGTCGCATGGCACTCATCTTCTCCTGCAGACGGCGAACCTCTCCCTGCAGGGCGACGGACTCCTTCGCGATCCGGGGCATGCTGGCCACCACCTGGCGGCTGGACTCCTCCACGGCATTGTTAACCTGCCAATTAAGGATCTTTTTATCACAAACGTCTTGGGGCGAAAGGTACCCGAGAGAGCTCACGTTGAATATGTACAGCTGCAGCTTGGCCACGTAGCTCCGGATAAAGGACGAGGCGGCATCGCTGTCGTCGCGACCGTTCTCCTCCACGAACTTCTTGTAGTTGGCGTTAATCCACTCCGCAGGACTAAAATTTGGCCCAGAAAGAGCCGACACGTCCATGGTGACGTTGTTTTCGGGACAGAATGGTGTGACCGTATATCGAAGAAGAAATGATGGCAATTGAAGAATAGAGATGAGCTCTGGTTAGAATATATTTATTTTAATATAATTAATTTTACCTTTAACTAAATAGTAAACAAAAATATTTGTAAATAAAGTTTTGTTATTGAATAGAATTTTAAATTAAATTCAGAATTAAATTTAATACTTATTTCCAAACAACATGTGTCGTGCGCATGCCTTGTCACGCACACATCTCGAAACCAGCTTCTCAATTCACAACACAATTTTTCATCATAGCAGGGAATATTTTGATTTTTAGATATATTCTTGTGATATTTAAAACATGTCACTTGGTAATGCCGATCCTTGGCACGTAAAAAATCCAGAAATTAAGGAAGCCAGCACGGAGCCCACTGATAAAACCGACAGTTTCGAGGACAACTTCACGCCCGGAAAAGAGAGCACAACGCCCGCAAAGGACGCGGAGAGTCCCACAGGACATGAACCGCTGCCAGACTCTAGCGACTACTTGAAGCTATTAGGTGGGATGAAGCTTACGCTGGTCACGACCCTTCCATTAAGGAATATCAATATTTTTCAGAACGGAAGCTGGCCCGGGTACAAAAGGGTAACAAACTACTGGACAACCTTCGAGACAAGCGGCAGGATTGTATGCGAGGGTTACTGGAATCCGAAGGAGTGCCAATTTCCATATTCGAGCAGTTCCTTGAGCTCGACACACCCATTGAGAGCGGTCGTCTCCATCGCCACTTGCTGCCCGTCCAAGCTGTGAACGTTGGCGAAACCGTGTATATTGTGGACCACGACGCCCTGCAGCGTTCGGAGGAGGAAGAGGAGGATCAGCCGGCGGCTGAACACTAACAAAAATCACAATGAAATCCCTATTCGGCAATGTCTTCTTGTTTCTCACGGAGCTGGCCTGGAAGAGTCGCCTAACCATACCCGTTCTGGTCACAACCGCCTTTCTCGTGATGGACATCCGCCTGCAGATCGAGATCAACATACAGTCGGGGCAATTCGTAAGTCGAACATTTTAGGAATTGAATGTACCCTTTTACATGCTGTGTGCTATAGTAGTGAATTAATTTGGGAAATACTTTTAATTTAATACTTTAAAGAGGACTCTGGAGCCCCGAATCTACCCCTTCTGTAAATACTTAATATTTTCAGCAGAACCCCAGCGATATGGACGACGACGAAGTCATGGGTGCCCACGATCACGGCACGGATGAGAGCGGGAGTGACAGCTACACGGATGATCTCGAGGAGTACAATAGCGAATACACCAACGACGATGGCAACAACAGCGAGACCTCCCACTACAGCATGGACATCTATGATCCCTGGGGCTCCGACTGGGAAGCCGAAGACGAAGGCGAAGCTACCTACGCTCGGCAGGTGTCGTTATAAGGTACCAGCACAGTTTTAAATTAAGCGTAATTGGGCCAGATAAGCTAGCTTTATATTATGTACATGTATATACTCAACAATATCGACCCTACTACTAATATTTAACCATTCATGCAGTAAAAATAAAACAATCATCGTTAAGGGCATCATCGGCTGTTTTATTGTCCGTTTACATGTAGAGTTTGATTAGCTCGTCGCTCACAGCCGACGGCGTTAGAATTCCCAGGTCGGTGAAGAGCAGCGTGATGTACACGGGTGGCGTATAGTCTACCAGTGGGTGCACCTTGCTCACATCGTTGAGGTGCTTCCGGGAGTACTAAAGGAGAGCAGCTTTAATCGGGTTTAAAGTATAGAAATTACACAAACCTACTTTATACTCATCAGGCAGATCCCGCTGGTTGAGTGGATACAGACGGGAGAACTTGAAACTCTCGGAAAGGACGTAGAAGGGCTTCTTCATCTCGCGGGCGCATAGACCCATGGTGTAGGAGCCAATTCTGTTGATAATGCCGCCACTCTCCACCACTGCCTCGGCGCCGACCATGACAAAGTCCACCGATTCCATCACATAGCCGGTGGCCGAGTCCAGAATCAGAGTGCAATCAATGCCAGCTGCTTCCAGTTCCCGCACCATTTCTTCGCTGCATGCGAGAGCGATATTAACGCTTGGATTTTTGGGGGAAATTGCATTTACTCACCCGGGGTTTCCAGTGCCGCCTTGCGTCACGTATACGTGGAAGGACTTCTTGTTCTGCGAGGCGGTAATCAGGGCCTTGAGGACCACACGGGATCGGGAGTGTGTCAATATGCGGCAGCCATCACTGATGAACCGCTGCGCCTGGTGGGCAATCACCTTTAAAGGGGTTACAATAAGGATTTAGTACATTTAAGGACAGTAGTTATCCAGTCCAACCTGACGTGAGTTGAGCAGCTTGGTGAGAAAGATCTTGCCGCGATGCAACATAATCTGGCGGCACTCCTCCATGTGCTTGTCGTCCAAGCTGAGCGTTATAAACCGGCAGAAAAGCTCGCCCGCGGACACGATGGCAGCGATGGACAAGTCTGTGTTCCGCATGGCGGCCACCGCTTCCCGCATGGTTGTGTGCAGGATGTGAATGGTGCCAACTGCGAAATATGAGACAATTAGTTTGTAAGTCCTCTCCAAAATAAACACAAACATACACTGTTTCTTTTCCAGGATCATGAGCAGTGTCCTAATGGCCGCAATGCCTGAGGAAAGGTCCTTGTCCTCCTCCAGCAGCTGCAGGAAGTATTTGACGACATCTAAGGGCGCATATTGACAATTAATATATTCGGGAGTGTATAATGCACTTGGTTTACCAAAATTCTGATTATTCTCCGTAATCTGCGGCATTTTGTTGAAATTGTAAGAATCCGCCAGTTGCTGCACGTCAACAAAATTAAACAGCTGTTTGTGCCAGAAAACAGCTGAAGAAAGAGGAATTTACCAGCACTTTAACTCTTTATTTACCGCCTTTTCCAATACACTGCACCGGCTCAGAGTGCTGCAAAAGGTTTTCGCCCGGCACGTAGTGTTGGAAAGCACTGCGATTTTGACCAAAACGTAAACAATCAAAAAATTGTTTATTTTCCTTTATTTTTTTTGGCATATAAAATCGAAACTAAATCCCCAGCATGAAATTCAAGTAAATCGACGGCAACGCAAGCGAAGAGTTCCACGTGAGTCAGCAGCCAGCAGCCAGCAGCAAGGTAGTCGACGGGCAAGGAGCGATCCCCAACGGGTGGAGCCACGCCACCATGTTCAAACTGGAGTCCTACATCACTCCGATTCTGCTGAACCACGTGGCCAAGTATGTGAAGAACTTCCGCGACGAGGACGCCCAGGTGTCGCTGTGGGAGGGCGAGGTCACCTTCCAGAATCTGGACCTGCGGCTGGAGGTGCTCGAGGAGGAGCTCAATATGCCCGTGGAGCTGGTCTCCGGCCACATCCACGAGCTGAGCATACAGGTGCCGTGGACCAAGCTGATGTCCGAGCCGGTGAAGATCGTCATCAACACGATCGAGTTCGTGGCCAAGCTGCCGGACAGCGAGAGCAAGCAGCGCCGCGACTCGTACCAGCAGGAGCAGCGGCGGAACGCGAAACGAGCCGCAGCGGAGTCCGCGGACCAGCAGCCCAATAGCGGCGCCCCCGTCAGCAACTCCAGCGTGGTGAACAAAATCATTAACAACATCACGCTGCAGTGCCACAACATCATCCTGAAGTATGTCGACGACGACATCGTCGTCTCCATGAACGTGCAGTGCCTGAACTTCACCTCCGCTGGCGAGGACTGGAAGCCCGCCATGGTGGACGTGCATCCCGTGTCCGTGGTCATGAGGAAGTTGCTGCAGATATCCGATCTGACCATCTGTCTGGACAAGCGGAACACCGCCGGCCGGATTGAGGTGTGCCAGGAGCCGGTGCTCTATCGCTGCAGCCTGGAGGTCCGCGTGCTACGCAAATACAACGCCAAAACGGTGAGCACCTCGAGCACCACACGCATTGGGGTACTCACCAAGGCGTTGGACATCAATGTGTCCTCCCTGCAATTCCCAATGATGATGAGGCTGGTGAAGCTGCTCATCGAACTAAAACCGGACGTGTCCGAGGAGGAACCGGCGAGCCCAGACAACCAGACGGAGGAAACGGCCGAGATCCAGGACAGCAATGCCGAATCCACTGGGCAGAGTTTGTTTTGGAGGGCTTGGAACATGTTGCCCAGCTTTGAGGCCGAGGCGCCTGCCACCGTGTGCGACGAACGGGCCGGCCACGTCTTCGACATGGGCATCTACGTCGAGGAGCTGAACTTCCAGCTGAAGAACTCGGAGTACTTCAGCGACCACAGCATGGGCGGCATCAAGCGGATACGCTACACCCCGATCCTGCGGATCAGCCTGGGCGGGCTCTACTTCGAGCGGACGGAGCTGAAGGAGTGCGACTGGATGAATGTCAGGGCGGGGCTGTCGAGCATGTGCATGGAGCCGCTGGGCGTTTACCGAAGCGAGGAGCTCGTCGATCGCAACCTGGTGAATACAGAGTCGGTGAGTAGGACGTCGTTTTCATTGCTACAAGAGGGAAGTACCTTGTTTGTTCCCGCAGTTCATGGACGAGCGTTCCTTCATCGACAAGAGCCTGTTCGACGAGCACTACCTGTTTGCTGACCGGACGTGGTGCAGCTACAACTACGATGACTATACCGCTCGGAACACGGACGAGTATATGCTGTTCCGCAGCCCCGTGCTGGCCTTCGACATTGTCGAGCACCGGGTGCCGCCCAAGATGATCCACCCCAGCCACCCGGTGGCAGAGAGTCAGCTGCGGGACTCGGGACTTCGGACTCAGTACCGTCTGCTGTCCGCCGGCATCACCTTCCACTTTACGCAGTCCTTTGCGCAGGTTAAGAATGTAATTACCGATTTAATTCGTCCATACGATTACTCGGGATATCATTCAGAGACTGGGAGCGAGGGAGCGAAGGCTCCTGAGGAGCATGCTGACATGACCGGGCCGGACCTGGAATATCTGGTGGCCCTCGTACCCACCTGCAACTACAAGATCGAGCTGCGCAACATTGCCGTTCATTTATATCCGCGCCAACAGCAGGAGGAGACGTCGGCGAGTAACCAGCACCAGCTGACGACCACAGTGAAGCAGTCCCTGCTGCCGTATCTGCAGCTAAAGATCTCTCTGGTGGAGGGCACCGTATGCGGTCCAGCGAATCCCCAGCGCCTTGTCCAGCTCATACCTCATCTGCAGGACAAGGCGCGGGAGGTGGTCAACGCCTGCTACGACTGCTACAGCTTCAGCCTCAAGAATGTGACGCTGATAATTCTGAACACCAACCCGGACGGGGGGCAGGCCAAGCTCTTGAGCATTCCACGCATGCAGGTGAACTGGAACCGCCTGCTGCTTCCCCATCTCTGGCTGCAGAACGAGGCGGCGGCCCTGGAGAAGGCAGAACTTAAAACGGAGATAATGGCCTTGGAGTTCTCCAAGCGCGAGTTTATCCTTGCCAAGCGCCTAGCTCCGCTCATTTCGAGCTTCGACGCCTGCGAGCTCTGCCAACTGGCCCTTATCGTGTCCCAGGCCAATGTCCATTCCGATGTGATCAAGTTGCAAACCGTGGGCACTAAGCTGAGTCTGAGCTACCACAAGTATCACTCACACTTGGCTGCCGTTGCTTCGTTACAAGGCATTCAGGCGGACGTCGTTCACACCAAGATGAATGCGCGGAACGTTGTGCTGTCCACCTCGGCGAATGCCAACAACAAGTGGCTGGAAATGCAGTTCCAGGTCCCTGTGGAGGAAGCCAATCAGGAGGAGCAGCAGAAGGAGAAGGCGCCCGCTACTGTGGTGTGTCTCTGGATGGAACCATTTCGCATCACCACCGATATTTACCTGCTGCAATTTCTCAACTTTACGCATCATAGCGGCAGGCATAAGGCAAAGGAAAATGGTAAGGACAGCTTCTAGTTCCTGGACAATATATATATATGTAAATGAAATCCTCCCCAGAAGCAGATACCGAGTTGGAGACGCTTAGCCAGTCGGAGCCACCTATCGCGCAATCCCTCTCCAATTATTCCACCCTATCCGCCATGAACGATCTTCAGCCGCGTCGCATTAGCAGGAACAACAGTCGCAAGATCTCTGTACCCGAGGAGACAGTCCATCTGAGCTCTGAGCGCGATGAGAGGCACACCCAGACGGAGCCAATAAACCTAGTGATGAGCAGCAATAAGCCCAAACCGACTGCCTTTGATCCCACGCCGCTGGTAAATCGGCTAAGTAATCTGGTAATTCTGGTAGAGATCGCCCAGGCCAAGGTGGACGTGTGCGAGGCGATGATGCGAAAGAAGCCACCAGACGGGGATGTTGAGTACACATCGATCCGCTTGCCCAATGTTAGGGTAAAGTCAGGCAATTGCGATTCCATCCAGCGTGGCAATATCAGATCCGTAGTCTGGGTGGCCGCCAAAGCCGAGCTCTTCAATTGGGTCATAGACTTGAACGAGCTCAATGTGTGCTACCGCCGAGCGAATGTAACCGAGATGATAGTGGCTCCAGTTAGGACCACTATAACCCTGGCTCTGTCCCATAAGATAGCCGAGACAGTGGAACCAAGCAGCAGCCAGGAAAGGAGATCCAAGTCGTCGGAGGAGTCGTTGGAAAAAGACACGTACTCCAGCAGCAAGGAAAGGAGATCCAAGTCGTCGGAGGAGTCGTCGGAAAAAGACACGTACTCCATAAATGTGCATGTGGACATGTCGGCCATCAATATATTCCCTCACCGGCTAAAACTGTTGCATGAGCACTGTCAGATCCTTTCCAAGGCAAACTCCTCCCTTTATCCGGATGAACCTGCTGCTGCCTTCAAGTGCAAGCCCGCTGAAACCAAGCCCAGACTTGAGGTTTATACTGGCAGTTCGCAGAACAACTCGGTGATTAGGGAGTTCCTGGAGCTAGATCCAAACTTTGAGGCGCCCAAACCGGTAGCTGGTAAGGCAAAGTCCCCTAATCCGAAAAGAGAAAATATTAGTATTGTTTCGTTGCAGCTCCCAAGATATCGCTTGTAATATTCTGCCAGTGGACAGTACCTAGAATCTGCTTGGAAATGGAGAACTCCGTCAATACTAAGCACAGCAAAATCGTCGTCTCCCTGGAGGATCTTCTGCTCAATATCGACAGACGCAGTGACTTCACCAAGATTACCACAAAAGTGGAGAACTTCGGTCTCAACTATTACGAGGAGAGGCAGCATCAGGAGTGGGAAAGGGTCGAGGACTTTCACATCAAAATGCTGGGGGATGCTGGCACAAACTTGCCCCTGCTTAGTGTGGTGGTCACCACAGTCAGCCTGCAGGATCTGTATGCGAAGATTGGTGCAAGGAATCCCAGCAACAAGCAGCACACCATCTCAGAGGTGCTGATCGACGTGCAGCCCATAGAGATGGTGTTGGATTTGGATCAAATAACACAGTTTATGATACCCCTGTGCGAGGTCTTTGAGATGATGAAGAGTCCCAGCCCTGAGCAGGCGGAGAATCCGCCATCCGTTCCCAGTCAGATTACCACGGTTCAGGACCTGCCCATGGTGCACTTAAATAGCAAGGGCATCTACGTATACCTTCCTCTATCGACAGGCAGGAAGAGCTGCAGTGTGTTGTTGCTGAGGGTAAGTGCACCTTGTACACTCTTTCACATAAAATTGTTTATATATTCCTTGAATACAGATCGAGAGCATTCAGCTAACGCCGAGCCTTGAGAACCCCCTAGTCCGCCAGCTTGTCCGCCCGGATATCTACCAAAAGGCCGCCGAGCTGAACATGCTGAATACTCCGGGGGCCTTGGTCGAGGATCGCCAGTATGAGCTGAGCGTTAGGAAGGTATCCCTGTCCACCGGCAACTGGAAACAGACGCAAACGTATCAGCGCGAGAAAAGCTTGGCCAGCAAGCACAACAATCCCGCCTTTGAGTGGAACAACCAGAGCCAAGCCACCGAACTAGACCACATGGAGATCTTCAAGGACTTTGACTTCATCATGATCTATGCTCCGGCCATTAGCTATGATCGCTACCTCGTGTGTGGCCAGAGTGTGGAGTACAATTGCGTGACAGACTTTGTTTCCTCGTTAAACACGCATCAAATCAGCCTGATTAGCTGCATCATCATTCGTATGCAGGGGCTGAATGGCATCATCGATGAGGTCTGTGCGCCAAAGTATGATCGTGTGCCCAAAGAAAGATCCAACCAAGCACTTGGCAAAGCATCGGGACGTAGAAGCAGCAGCGACACCGCCTTGTTGTCCTCTTCGTATTCAAAAAAATTGCCTCCGTTTCCGAATAGAAAGAATTCAAAGCAGGATCTAGTGGACAAGCAAAGGAGCTCCAGTTTCCTGGACGCGAGAGGCAGCAGCGACATCTTTCACGGTTCTTGCCAAAGCGATTCGGGCATCAACTTGTCGGGAAGCCGCGGGAGGGGAACTCAAAGAAATCTGCCAGCTGACGACCTTCATCGTGGCTATCCTAGCAGTGTATCCTTTGTGGCTGGCATATTTGTTTTGAAAATCTATGATGTACTGGAACTGGAGGATCTGGAGGCGCTGGAACGTCCGGCGCTGAAGCCGTTGCTTTTGATTCTGGTTTCCCAGCCCAGTTTCATGGCCACGCAGAACCTGAAGGCCTCCATAACTCAAGCCTCGATTTTCAATATCAACGTTAACGTGGCTACTCCGTCGACTGGGGAGAACAACGCGGAATTGGATCAGTTTAATGAGCCCATCTTTGACACATTGCCTGGACAGCTGGGCAGCTCTGGCATTCCTCCGCCCCTGCTGACCATGAGGACCCAGTACGATCGCCTCCAGCAAAAGGAAGTGGATGTGGAGCTGCGAAAACCCATCCTGCTGCGATTGTGCGAGTCTAGGGTTAAGCAACTGGCCAGTGATGTGATCCGCATCTACACGGTTCTCAACGAGACTCCCTGCTTTGCCGTCCGCAGCCAGCGTCCTGTGGAGGAAGGTTCGCAGCACCAGCAGATGAAGACAAACTGCTACGGCGCAGACAGGATGCATTTATCCAGCGATCGCATCACCATCAAGTTCTACGACGAGGAGCGCTCGTACAAGTGCAGCTTGGTGTGCCTGGACTTTAGCACCCGCATCAAGTTCAGTACCCGACCCCAAAAAGCTGTCATTAGGTCCACTTTGGGATCCATCTATGTGCAGTCGGGGGGTAAGATGTTGCTGCATCCGTTGCTGATGCGATTGTCGGTGGATCTGGTCAGTGAGCCGTGGTGCGACGAACTTTTGATCAATGCCATCTTCAAGCTGAACTTCCTGCACGTAGATGCCGGTGTTCTGAGTATTCTGCAGCTGCAAAAGGCACAGGACGGTGTTAATCGGATTCGGGAGTATGCCAACGAGGAGTGGCAGCAATTCCTCCATCAGCGTCCCGTACTGGGCACTCCGGAGGAGATCCCACCCTGCGAACTAGTCAAGTGCACGCCGTCCCACGAGTCCATAGAGCGGTTCAAGCGGCCTTTAAAATCTACTGCTGAATTCTACCAGGACGATCTTAGGTGAGGAAACCCCTGTGCTTATGGTTGGATTTGTGGTTAACTCTGGGTTTCCCTTCTGCAGAGCTGGTGCCTTTCAGTTTGTGTACCTCAACTCCGAGTCCGTGCTGCCGATGCCCTACCAAGTGCAGATCATCAAGAAGAACTATGGAATTATTTGCTGGCGCTACCCGCAGCCCCGCCAGATGACCAGCATCCTCATATATCCAGTGCCCATGCCAGTTAGTGATTGACCTAAATCGACTTGACTCCGTATTAATGTTACTTTTTCTGGTAAAAAGGTCAGCCATCCCATACACATCAGGTGCCGCATGGAGTACTTCAGTGAGACCCACGAAACCTTCCTGCACTACTGCGATTTCTTGCTCTCTGAGACCGCCACCAGGCAGCTGACGCCACCGGACCGTCCTATCTGTGCCACTATCTGGAGGGTGGTCATATTGCAGTCCTTGATCGCCGTGGATGGCACTTGCTTTGAGGGCGACACGGATGAGGATCTTTCGGTAGACCTTTTGGTAAGAGTGCTTCTGAATAACTTGTCTCACCTACAACTCCCTCCAGATCGAGTACATCCACTCAGACTTCAAGGCAGACGAAAAGAACGACTTCATGTTGCATCCCAAAGTTCTGGTGGGTTGCATGCGCATCGATACCGTCTTTAGGCCCGAGAAAGTGCCAAAACTGCAGGTGTTGCTGTGCTGCCAGGACATCGAACTGAACTTCCTGAATCAGCCAGAAGTCGGCGGAGAGCTGCCACCTTTGCTGAAAGAGTATAGCCTCAGGCAGACCAAGGAGGCCAGCCAGACCTTCCTCACGGTGCACGTGGAAGACCTGCAGATGCATTCCACAATTTATTCCGGAAATGATTTCAGCTTGCAGACCGAATTACGAAGTAGAGTTAAGTGCCTGGACTATGGTTTCCTCAATATGCTGGACATCGTGGAGCCACTGAAGTTCACCAGTTACGCAAGAGTTACCCACAGTCCCCGTTGCTTGGTGGAGGCAAATTTCGTGGTCGACAAGCTGCGCTTTAACTGTGCCCCCTATGTGATCCATACTCTTCTGAGTTCCAAACAACATTGGCAGCAGGTGTTGCAGCAGCGTGAGTCCCGGCACGCACTTATGCCCAAATGCGTGGTGGTCAACCGAATGCAGATACCCATTGGCTTCGGTCAAAGCGGCACCGTGGAACGGATCGTTGTGGCGCCCAGTGAAGTGCAGTTCTATCACTTCAGAAGCTGTTCTTTCCGGCAGGAGCTTACCTTCTTCATCACGAATCCGCAGTCGAAACAGGCGGTGGAGTCAAGTGACTCCGTTCACATACCTCTGAAGTTCGAGGAGGAGCACAAGGTGCAGCACTTGCGAGTGGGAGACTGCTGCATTACCCTCAAGATGGCCAAACTGTCGGCGACTCAGATATACATACTGGTCAAGGGCCAAATCGAGGTGATCAGCATGGTGCCCTACAGCCTGATCACAGAGTTTCGCGTGGAGGGAGCCAAATGCGACTGCGATAATGGCCCGCCGGAACACGTGCTGTCGCCCAAAGAGAGATCCTCCTCCTTCTACCAGCAAGTAACACGAAATGCTGGCATTAATATGCGGTAAGTAAATGAAATTGACAAGAATTTACAGAGTGGAATAACCACTTGCTCCTCAGCTTGAAGCTATGCGCTGGCAAGGGCAAGGGACGCACTGGTGACATCCCTCTGAAACCCAACAACAACAATTTACCGTGGCTGGTAAAGGTGCCAACGCAATCGGCCCAGCAATTCATCAGCTTGTGGGTTCGGATCCTGCGCGAGGATTTAGTGATGGAGCATCCCGCTGAGGACTTTCAGCCACAGAAAATACTGATCTGCATTTGGCCCATCTTCGAGGTGTGCAATATGCTCAGCTGTGATATCCAGGCGACTGAAAGTACCAGCGAGGAGAGCGCCACCATCGAAGCGAAGGGCGGAAAGTGGGCTCTAAACACGGCCACGACGCATGCCACCGAGCACACGGTGGCCTTCAAGTTTCCGTAAGTTTCTTGAGCAGCTTCGGTTAGGGAATCCATCTTAATTAATATTTAAATTTAGAGCTCCCCTGCGGGATACTTCTGAGAGTGCGTACACGCTGATGCTGAGGACCATGGACTGGCACAAGTTCTTCCATTACGATTCCAGCGTTTGGACTATCGAGAATGCCCTGGACAAACTAAGCAAGCCTTCGATAGTCAAGTGGCCACTGAACGATCCCGAAGAACTGCGCCTGCATCGCGAACTGATGCTCCCTTGCCAAAGTCCATTTGATGTCTGTTACCAGACAGGTGCGACGAGGGAGTTTTCCTGTACCTTGGGGCTGGATGTGACTGCCTGGGCGATGTTTATCAATGCCACAGGGTTGGATGTGTGCCTGTGCACGATCAAAGAGCCGGCACGCATTCACCTTAAAGCCAATAGTTTGGAGATGCTGCCAAGGATAACGAGTGCGTTTTCCATTCAGGTTTCCATTAATTCTCAGTGGATCGCTTCAACGCCCATTTGCTTGGAAGAGCAGTCGGCTCAGAAAACGGCGAATGGCGGAAGAACCCTGTCCTTGCGAAGTAACTGCTTTGTAGACGTAGTTGTAGTCGAAAAGGATCAAGTGCTCCGATTAATGCTGGAATACAAAATGGAAACCGAGGGCCGACGGGTGTTCAAATTGCGTTCCAAGTTCGTGTTGACCAATTTCACGGACGTAGCTCTGAATGCTTTACCCTTGGCTATGGATCACAAGGAGACAGCCACGCGCGAAGAAGTGGATGCCTATGCCATGGCCAAGCCACCCCGCAGTCTTACGTCCGCCGATGCGACCAAAAACTGGTAAGAAGTATATTACATAGAACTGGATATATTATCTTTTTATTCATAAATATAATACAATTTCTTGCAGCATTGGAACGTCGCTGGATGTTTTCTACGATCTGGGGGCCAAGCACAACTGTGATACCGCATTCGTGTACTTCGTTTGCTTTAGTGTTGGCGGCCATCGGGACATTTCCATACCCATTCCCTTGGCCATACCCTTCGCCAGACGCTGCTTCAGCTTGCAGGCTGGTCGCGAATCTATTCCCCTGATGCTCACTCTGATTGAGAAGGACAACGTGCACTATCTGAACGTGTTCCGGGACACGGCACCAGCCATCATCATCAGCAACAATACAAATATAAAGTTCATAGTGGCCCAGACCAGTGCCTCGGAGAACAGCAATGTTAGCTGCACGAACTCTGAGTTTGTGGGCAGGCACTTCGAGTGGAACCAGTTGGTGCTGGCCCACAGCAAATGCTATTATACCCCGCCGCAGATGTATGCCAATTTTCCGGACGTGGAGCTCACCATGTGCAATCTATCTCTGGCGGCATATAAGGGTAGGAAATTATACTAATTGGTAAGGTTATTATTATAATCGCTTCGTTTTTCAGACAAGCAGTATGGCAAGAACAAGATTGGCTGGTCGAAGCCGGTGAGGACCGACAAGACGTGGCAGAAGTTGCTTCACATACCCAACCACGGCGATGTGAAGGTGGTGGTCTGTGATAAGCATCGGGTTATCCGGCTAAACATCTATTATATAGCTCAACAGCTGGAGTTTTCGGTGAAAGACTTGCGTTCGCGTCTAACCAAGCCAGAGAATAGTTTGCTGCCAGCCGAGGGCGAAGACCTGCTCAGATCAGAGGAGAAGTCACCCGAAGAGCAGGATCCCCTGCCGGACACGGAGGCCTGTGCCCACTTCAGCGAGGAATGCGAAACGAAGCTGCAGACCAGGATCAAGGTCTTCATCAAGAGCCTCGTGTTCAGCCTGCAGACGGACAGCCGCGAAAATGACTATATGAAGACCGAAGTGTACAATATCTACGCCGACGACCTAATGGCGATATATGACGACATCTCCGATGATGACAAGGACGATCGGCGCGAGCTGCGCTTGCAATTGCCGAACCTGCAGGTGGACAACCAACTGTACTCCAGCGGAAAGTACGATTTCCCTGTGCTGCTTTGCGCGGAGAAACTGTACAAACGCAACAGTGCCATGCCCCAGGTTTATTACCTGGACGCCGTCTACCAGCTGCAGCCGCTACGTGCTCCCGTCTCCCAGTTCACCTTAGTCTTCTACCAGGATGAGATGCAGCTGCAAAGTGTTCGATGCGAGATTCCCCCGTTTCGCGTCTACATCGAAGACGCCTACCTCAACCAACTTCTGGAGGCACTCGTAGAGCTGTCCAATTGTGTGTATAGTCCGGCTATAGAACAGGATAGGATCCTCCTTGCTGCCGGGCAAACCCTGCTTCCCGACCAAGTTGTGGCCCAGTCCTTGTGCATATCGGAGCCGCTGCGACTCAATAGTTTTACGGTAGAGCCACTGAGTCTACTGCTTTCCGTCCATACTTCGTCGAGGCTGTACATAGCCTTGGATCACTCCCCGCTCTCCTTTTCGCGCTACGAGCGGCAGCAAATCCTCACAGTTCCCCTGCGATTCGGGCAATCCTTGGGCCTGCACTACCTCAGCGGTGCCATCTTTGGCGCTGGCTGGGTGGTTGGCTCCCTGGAGATCTTGGGCAGTCCTAGCGGACTGGCTCGCTCGTTCAGTACCGGTCTCCGTGACTTTGTATCCATGCCGGTCCAGGGACTCTTCCGCGGACCCTGGGGCTTCCTGGTGGGCGTGACCCAGGGCTCTGCCTCTCTGCTGCGCAACGTGACAGCTGGAACAGTGAATTCCGTGACAAAACTGGCCGGTTCAGTGGCCCGGAATCTGGACAGGTTGACCTTGGATGCAGAACACATCGAGCTGACGGAGGCCAGGCGTCGGACAAGACCCCAGGGCTTCGCGGATGGACTGACACAGGGCCTGACTGGATTGGGCATCAGTTTGCTGGGCGCCGTCGGCGGATTGGCCCATCACACCCTGGAGGCGCGCACTTCCGTCGGATTTATCACTGGCATCACCAAGGGCATCGTTGGAGCGTTCACGAAACCCATCAGTGGAGCTGCCGAGATGCTGGCTCTTACGGGCCAGGGTGTCCTCCATACGGTGGGCTTCAATACGATGCCGCAGCAGGTCGAGCCGAGTATTACGAGAAACGTGGCCCTGCATGGCAGCTCCTCGCGCATTTGGAGCTATCTGCCCGAGGAGTTGAGCCACGATCAGATGCTGTTCTTCTGTGAAATCACCCTGCTGGTCAGCACACAGCTGCGCCCGGCTCTGGTGTTCCTCACCTCCTCCGTGCTGGCCATAATGCAGCCCGACAGCGAAGACCTGACCTTTGCCTCCCCAGTTTCCAAGGTTGAGGTGGTGGCGGACCGAGAAGATCCATCGAAGCTTTACCTTAGCCTGAAATCGGAGCGAAAGGATGACCTAGAGGGGGTGAGCTAATAATTATATTCATATTTATTTCAGATGAGTAATTTATTGTGTATTTCAGCAACTGAACTATACCAACGAACGCATTCTCAAGTTCCTGAATGCCTCGCGACTTCAAAGCATTGCCAACGATTCGCTGAACGACTTGCTCCAGCTCCACGAACAGGATGTCGACGACCGGATCCAGCGCCAATCACAATGTATCTTCTACATTAAGCCCAATATAGGCGAACATCTGATCCACTACCTGAAGGTAATGAGTCGGATAAAGGATTGATGCCACCCATACGTGTCTGGATTAGTAGTCTAAGAATCATGTGTGTGTTTTATGCCAAAAATAAAGACATTTTTTGTTACATTTTTAAATAAAAATTAAAGAAAGTAATCCAAATTCTTTAAAAATGATGAAATAAATAATATCAAATCAGTGTACCGAGGTGGGGGACTACGCCAATTCCAGAAAATCCAATTCAATAAAATTGGTTTTTCGCTTAAACCGCCCCGAAGCCAAAACAATGAAACTTAAAACTTACAGCTCGAACGTGGATGCAGCTTAATCATGGCCAGATAAAGCTAGCTAAGGCAAAGCCATCGGAGATTGGAAGAAACTTGTAAAAATTAACCTGTCGTCCGCAAGAACCGCCGAACGGAAGTGCTTGCCATTTTTTCGAGTTAAATATAATTTGCTTGGCTTTCCAGCTGCACAGAGGGAAATGTGTTGAATTTGATTGTACTATTTCAGAGAAATTTTATTGTATAAATATAAAGATAGCTAGATGTATGTATAAATATTAAAATTAATTTCTTTTTAATAATAAAATGCATACATTTTGATCAATTTCATAATTTCCTGTAACTTTCATGTGAGAATTCTTAGACCTCTTTTCGATTGTGAATATTTTCTCTGCGTGTTTTTTGCTAGCCTTCCGGGTTGGTTGCCTGGTTTTGGCCTTGTATGTGTGCGGCGGTGCACGACCCAAAGATTCAATTATGGGCGGTTGGTGGCTGGTGGCGGTCGGCTCTCACCGCATCCGCAGCTTTGGCCCGGACCAAGTCGCTTATTGAGCCCCCGGTTGGCCTTCTTTATGTGTTTGACATGTCTCCCGGGGGCGGGGGGTGTGTGTGTGGCACAGATT
Source organism: Drosophila orosa (assembly GCA_018904745.1). Lineage (NCBI taxonomy): Eukaryota > Metazoa > Arthropoda > Insecta > Diptera > Drosophilidae > Drosophila > Drosophila orosa. The sequence goes on from JAEIIH010035328.1 coordinate 24,255, forward strand.
TGCACACGGATTCCGGATTCCGGATCCCGTGGATCCGTGGGCCAAATATGTGTACGTCTATTGTTTTATGTTTATAAAGGTGGGCATTTAACGACTCTACTGTGCCTCGCCCTAAAGTTGGCCCATTGTGCCCGCTTCCGCCGTTTGTCCCCGGTCGCATATTTATGCAGCAGACACACACATTAGAGCCCTGCGATGCCAGTGAGTAGGCTACGACGACTCCTCCGAGGAGGATCCTCATTAAGAAGCCACGGACCTGACCAATACAACCCATCTGGCTTTGATTGGACTTGCATTTAAAAGGCTTTTCATTCCGCACTCAAGTCCTGCTCACACATATGTGCAAAAGTGGCCACAAGGCCATCGACCAATGCATTATGGCGACGTCTCCATTTTGTTTTGTGCTTTATGCACGGCCTTGGAGGCACAGGCACAGGCACAGGCAGAGGCAGAGGCAAGGGCGCAGCCGAGTAGAAGGGGTACTTATTTAGTATGGCCATTAAGATAAGCCAATAGCTGGTCAGTTCAGCAAGTCATTTCGCGGCTAAGTACGAACTAACCAAAATGTTATTTCCCTTGTTTTATGTCCTGTTTAGTGCTATAATATGCCCGCTAAATGGGGTTAATTTTTCGCAAATAATATGAATAATAAAAGCCTGAGACTTGAGAACTGTTTAATAGAGATTTATAGCAAAGGGAATAAACTTATAACCTTAATAACTCTTTGTTAAATCAATCCTGCTATGAAAAACTTGCAGATGTAAGGAAAATAAAGCTAAAAAGATCAAAACTCAAATAAATAAAGTTAAAATAAAAACCCTGTTAACCATTTCTGTGTTCTTCACTCGAAAGCTATTACCTTTTGTTTCCCCACTCCAAAGCGAAGCTTTAAAAACCTGCGGAAACCCCATTTAGACTTCCTGTTGCCATGCACACTTGAATCCTGTTGAGTCTCACTCACGCATATGGAAATGGGGAAGGAAAAAAGTACACACATTTAAGTATATCTGGTCAAAGTAGAAATCCGTGTGACTCTCTCGCTAATGTATGGTAAATTCTGTGAAAACAATCCTCCGGTGATTTAAAAAAACATGCTTTTTGCGCGAAATTTTCGGTGGGTAAAGCGAAAAAAATAAAGGGTGCATTCGACACGGAAATACTCTGTATTCTTTACTATTCACATATGAATTATAATAAAATTCATTTAAAGTAGACTTTGAACTATGCAAATAGTCTCCCTGGAGAGTCTTTAAAGGGTGAAACCACTCACTTTTCCAATAAATCATGCCTGATCTGGAGTATCCTTCATCTCTACCTGTGGCAGGTAGGAAAAATCACCGAATTATTTATAACTTGTAGGAGTAAAACGGCGGGGAATTAAGTGTGTTGAGGGGTGTTTTTTGAAATACGAGTACGTTTACGCTCCGCTGGCTTGGGGGAGTGGAGAGCTGCTCCAGCATCAAGGCACATAAAATGAAATGAAATACACAAAAAATCAAATGCAATTTTCTCTAAAATGGTTACTGATAAAAAATTGATACGCCGGCGAGAGCCTAGATGGCTTGTGGGCATATATGAAGCCGTTAACACACGCACATATGTATGCACTCAAATACGGCGTTATTTTTTTTCTTTATTCAGACTGAGAGATGGCGCCCTAGGCAGTTGGATTATTCATATTTAAATACGACTTACACCCTGTCGGAGGAGGGCTGCTGCTAGACTCGCCTCCTCGCACTTGCCACTCCAAATATAATATAGATGGAATAGCTGAGCAAACAGAGTCAGCCTCAGTCGAGGCTGTTGACAGTCTGTATTTGTGCACCCGGAACACCACCGAAAACCGGAAACCGAACGCAACTTGAAACAACGTTTTGATGGAGCAAGACGCTTTATTCGCAATAGGTTTATATATTCAGACATTTATATTTACACGCACATATACACATTCATAGTCATTTGTTTGGTTTTTATTACAACTTAAGCAAGCAGCCGTAAGCAGCATTGAGAACAATTAAAAAACTGGGCCTAGGAACCAATCCGAATATTTACAAGTTGCACGTTGTGGATCAGTGGCTTAGTTAATTCCGTAACTCCGTTATTCTGTAATGATATAGCTAAACATTAAATGGACTTGCTCGGGAACGGTTCTTTTTGGTGTCTGAAAATGTATTATACTCGTAGAATTTAATATAGTCTTTCCTCGCACGAACCTATGTGTTTTGTGAAGTAGCTTTAAGGTGGAAATTCGAAATTGTTTGGGCCTGTGATATGTCAGGGGGTGAGGACTGAAATCGGCAAAGTTGTTATCCTAACTTAGTTTCTGTTTCTTTTAGAACGAATTGAAGTCTAGACTAGGGTGTTTCAGGTCAAACGACATGGTAAAAGTATAAATTCGAGACCTTAATTTAGCTTAGAGCCAGGTTTTGTCATCGCTGGATTCCCGTTCCGTTCCGGGATTCCCCCGGCGGTAGTTGTTGTTGTACGGCGACGAGCAGACGATCTGGGTTTGCAGCTCCATACTCTCCGGCGGAACCACCTGGATGGCCGGCTGTCAGGAGAGCAGCTGAGTGGTGTTGCTGTTGGAGTTGCTGCCAGAATTGGTGGCCGGGCCCTGCCCCGTCCAGCGTTGCTGCAGCTCCTGCTGGTAGGACAGACGCTTCCTGCCGGATTGGTTCTCCGGCTGCTGGCTGTTCCTCAGCGTCGCATTGCGGGGAGTTCCTAAATAGAAATGGAAACAAAGATAATTAAGTTGCAACCTCATTACATCCACTTGAGGAGCTTCAAACTCACCGCAGTGCGAAATTCGATGCGATTTCGGTGAGCTGGGGCAGGTGTAAAGTATCGATTTCTGGGTATCTATCAATGGGAAACTCATTAGTCCTTATTATTCCCTCTCCCCTGGATAGACTTACCATTGCGCTTGATGCGGTTGTGATCCGGGGAGCCGGAGCAGGAGTATCGGGACGTCAGGTTCTCCCGCCGGCTGAAGGGGTCCGTGCCCACGCGGACAAACAGACACCAGCGGAAAACCATTTTGAAGCCGTAACGAAAGCTGGACGAAGGATGAACGGGAAAAATAAATAAATAAAATGGTATTAGCAACAGGTACTCCCTACACAGAATACATAGTTTTATAGTTGCAGTCCCAAGTACACTTGTAATAAAACTTGTTTCAATGCCAGCTCCTCCCCTAACCTAGACTTATTTAATCGTTGATTTATGGCTGGCAGGTCTGGCCATCCTTGGAATACATCAACTTGTTCTATTTACTCAACTTTTATGACTTCTTTGAGTACATCGACCCAGACACCGCTTACACAGGAGTGTTCGGCCATCGCGGCAACTTAATATCTCCATGTTCCCTGGGGGCATAAATAAACCCTTCATCGTGGTCGTTGTCGTCATCATTTGCATATGGGGCGCCATCAATTGACAGGAGCTACAGGCCACACGTGCTGGCGTGAATCCCCATTTTCTTTTTCTTTTTTTTTTTTTTGCACGGCATGGAGAACCCATTATCCCCGGGCCAGCGTGCCACCATCAGTCAGATATCCGCTGACTGAGCGGAATTAATTGCAATCCGTAACGTTTTTCCGGACACGGACGCGCGAACACCAACTGCCAATTGGTACGCGTCGGTATGTATCATATACTATATATACATATACTATATACTATATTATATATATGTGCGTGCAGTGCCTTTGTTTCAGTGCGAAAATAGGAAGTCGGAAGGGTACACAGTGAAGGTGGGTTTGATAGTTTCGACAATTCCAGTTTTGTTACATTTTTTTTATACATTTTTGTCTAACAAAATATGTTTTTAGTTTTTTTAAGCTTGGGCAAAGTTGAAAGTTTAATTTCCGCATAATACTTTGTGTTGGCTTTTCGTGCCAATGATTTTTCATAATTTAATTTAATTTACCAACAAGTTTAAAGCCCTTTTTACAAAACTGTCATATTCCTGGTTATATTAAACTTTTACTTTGACAAGCTGTTAATATTTTAACCCAAGCTGTAACCGGGTTTGCAAGAATCATGTTGTCATTTATATGACCAAGCTGTGTTCCAACTACAACCACGGAAACCACGATGGCAAGCCCATCAGTTTCCGGGGAGGAGTCCTGCGACTGCGACTAATCTGTCGAAGGGTTTCCTGCTGAGATGCCCCGAAAGCCGGTGCACTTAGTGGCCTAATGTTGCTAATTCAACCGCAAATTACATGATTCGTCGCGGGCTGTGGCAAACCATACTAACACGGACATGGAGAGGAACCACTACCACTTACCGGGAATTCATCCAGCAGTATATAATGGGGTTGTACATGGAATTGCTCATGGCCAGCCAGTAGATGGCCAAGTAGAGCTCCTGGATGAAGGGCGCCTCGGTGATGGCCGGGTAGCAGGATGTCACAATGAAGTAGCTGTGAAAGGGCAGCCAGCATATGGCGAATATCAGGACGACGACAATCATCATCTTCACCACCTGCGGGAAATGTAATATATTGTAATTTAATAGATTTTAAGTATTTAATTGTAATTAATTGATTGTTGTTAATAAAGGAAGATCAAGTATGCTTCATTATTGGAAAGAATAACAGAAAATTAAAAAATTATTTACTTATTAAAGCTTTATTGCTCTTCAGTGTGCTCTTTTATGAGTTATTTAATGAATTATGAAGAATAAATCGATTAGAGAAATTCGAAAAAATACTTTACGTTATTCTATTATTTATTTCTCTTTTTGATAGCTTTAAAACTTTTCGGAAAAGTAGCATAACTTCAGAAACCTAAGGTAAAGTCCATAAAAAGTTGTAACAGACTGCCAAAGAAAAGTTGAATAAAAGTTTAAGTGAAATTCTGCCAAGTTCAAGCAATAAAGCAAACAATGGCAAATATTTTTAGGCAATTTAGTTTATGAAAACTAAAAAAACAATAAATTTTGAAAGGTATTTTTAGATTTCAATACACAAACTGTGTGTAGGATGTGCTAAAAAAGGCGCTTAAAAGCCCTCACAGAGATGACAATCTCGGGTAGAGCCACAACCAACTCTAATAATAGTCCAGGGAATTCTGGACTTCACACTTACCCGCCGCTTGCTCCGCACATTCTCCACCTGCCGCGGCGTGCACTCGCCGATGGTCTTGGAGCCCCAGAGCTCGATGCCCACGCGCGAGTAGGTGACCGTCATGGAGACGATGGGCAGGAAGTAGGTGAGTATCATGATGAGGATGTTGTAGCTGCAAAACGGGGACAAAAGAGGGGACAAATCACAGATAGAGACAGTCGATCAGGGGCAGCGTGTTTACAAGCCTTTCAGTTAGTCGGGCAATGCTTTTAAAATCCCTATCGCTCCATCGTACATTGTTGCCGGCTTTCGGCCTTTGTTTTATTTTTATTGAGCAAGTAGCAATTTGGAATGAATCTAAAATTAATGGCCTTGCATGTGGGACACAATGCATAACACCAGGGGACACAGGACGCAGGACGCAGGACACAGGACACCCACAGCTACCAAATTGCCATACAAAATGGCTGTAAAAAGCAACACGTTTTATATGTTCCTCTTCCTGATTTGCCGCCGGCAAGCAAAACCATTCAGCTGCCGGGGTTCGGTGTTTGGCATTCAACCATTTGTTTTCTGTTTTTTTATGGTAGCGTCTTGGTTCAGTTGTGTCTCCGAATGTCCGCTTTTATGACCCCGTCCCCCGGATTATCCCCACAACCCACACTGACTTTCCCGGAGTCCGATTGTCTCTGGGTGCATGTGCAACCTCCGGCATGAATGACGTTCTGATTTTTTGATGTACAACTCCAAGTTGCTGAGAAAATCACTAGATTTTCTGCTACACTGAATAAAAGTGAGTGGCAAATATAAACTCCTATCTTCAGTATATTTAGCATCGTTAAGCTAGATTTTTTAGTGCAATCAAGCCTTAAGACAAATTTTTATTAAGTTAAAGATTCTTCCTAAAAAAAAGTAACAAGTAATGCTTATAATCCTTTTCTTTCTGTGTAGTGTTCGCTACTAAATCATCCCTTTGTCCCAAACTTTTGTGGCATTGGGATTGATGTCGATATTGAGAGCCACTAGAGCCATGAATTCGGCTTCACTTGTGTGTTTTTCGGTGGGTTTCGGCATACTCACATGGACTCCAGCGTCGAATGATTGGTTTGGCCATCCGGCCACTCTGGATAGCACACGGTGCGCGGACTGTGGCCCTTCACGGGCACCTCCTCCGTCCGGTAGAAGATCATCATGGGGCAGGAGATGAGGGTGGAGGCCAGCCAGATGGCCGCGGCAATGGCCAAATTGCATCGCTTGCTCATCCGTGGCTGCAGCGGCCGTATGATGGCCACGTATCTGCAAAAAGGGCAATGGGTGAGTTGCCATTTAACACAGTTTCCAGCGAGAGGAGAACCGGGACCAGCCGTAAGCTGATTATCGAAATGCATGGAGTCATCCGACAAAAAAAAAAAAGCCACAAAATCAAATTAAAGGCGGTTCCCGGGAAAAGCCCGAAATTAATTTAATCTCCTGGGTTTTGGGATGCCTCGGAGGAAGGCATCGGAGCATCGGATGCCGCCAGGCAATAAAGGCTCGAGCCATTAAGTGCGGGAGTTTATTAGGGCGAGAAATAACTGAGGCTGGAAAATGATTTCATTCGGTTTTATTTTTCAATTTAAATATGTATAAATTTGAGACATTTTTAAGGAACATTTTTAGAAGATGTATACTCTACTCTACTCTAAAGTCAAAGTCAAAGAATATTGAATAAGGGAACGCGTAGATAAGAGATCAATTTGTTCTGTTTATAAGCTCAAGCTTAGCGCCGTAAATAATTGGTTTCAAATGATGTGTAGCATTATGTATGCATATTCCTTCAAATGCCAGTTATTTTGTTGACTAGACAGTTCAATTCGCTTTCAAGTAGATTACTTCTCTTCAATAAATCGTGTTGTTCGGTTTAAGTGGGTGGAACATTATTTATTTATGTATTTTTTAGGAACGTGTATACATTTTGATGGGTTCCTATTTCGAGCCTTGTGACGGGCCAACCATGCATGCATGCGTGCTCTGCCCTATGGAAATCCTATTAAAACGAATGGGTTACTTTGCCAGTGCCCCTTGACCGTGATTGATAAGGGTGCATCTGCATATAACCGCTCATAACCCTTGATCCTTATCAAATCGAAATCATCCCTTCTGCCCCACAGCTCACCTGTCGATGGAGATGGCCATCAGGGTGAAGACGGAGGCGCAGATGCTCAGCATGGCGATGAACTGGGAGAGCTTGCAGTAGAACTCGCCGAAGGGCCAGTCGCTGTCCAGCATGTAGTAGTAGTTGAAGGTGACGTTCAGGCTGGACACCATGGCGTCGGCAATGGAGAGATTCACTAAGTAACATAAAAAATATAGTTATTTAAATTAGTTTTATGCTGAATTTCCCCTTATTATTACCTCCTCAATAATATCCTATAAATTCCCTATTTATTACCTAGAGATCTGAGTTTTTTCGTTCAAGTGTACTGAACTGGAAAAGTCAGTGGCAAACAATCACTCTTATCTGTAAGCAAATTATGCGAAAAAACAAACAACAAAAGAATATTTCTAATTACACAACTGGTCGTAGGGGACAAAAAAAAACCCTCAGCACCTTTTATTTATGCGTTGTACATTCATAATTAGTGAGGAATAAAGTGCACTTTCACTGGCTTTTCCTTTCCGTTCCGTTTCCCGTTTTCCCACCGAGAGTGGCAGCCATATTTCCGTTTTTTTTTTTTGGCAGCCATATTTGCTCGCCTGACAATCAACAGGAAGCGGAGTAGCTATAGCGATGCCAGCCATCATTCATTACTTGATACACTTTTATTGTATTTCATTTGCATGGGCCGATTTACATGCCAATGAATCAGCCAGCACAAAGGCCAGGACAGGAAAATATATGCCAAAACCGAAACGAAGACGAGCCAGGGGAAAAAGAAAGAAAGGAAAATGGGTGCCGGAGAAGGAAAAGAAAAAAGTCCCCGCCTTTGTTTATTTTTCATTATCTGCTGGAGATAAGGCAACGGAGGCGCCCGAGAATAGAATAAAAAGCAACACGAAAACACCAACAGAGCACCTACAATAAAACAAATGTTCTCTGCCGAACATTAGCCCGTGTCCTCATGTTATCCCCGATGCCACTGGGCCCACGAGTCCTGCGACGCCTTCGACACCAGCGACGCCTACTCTAGGAGAAGATTCGGCACGAGGCGACGTGTCGCATTGTAACAATCGTCTTGGCTGCTCCCGGGGCCGTTGACTATAGCGATTGCCATTTGCCCCGGGGCCCGGACCTGTCAGCCACGTAGCCAAATATCGATTCTGGCCCATTTTAATTAATAACAAAATGGTGAACTTTTTTAATCGAAGCACTCCCGCTGGGAGAACACACTCTCCTATTTCTGGAAATCGATCATAACTCGGCAGATCTGTTGTGGTTTCTTGGGAATTATCAGTAAACTTCTAAAAGGAAATATATCTGAAATTATTAAAGTTACAATTTAACGTTACAGCTGTGAATTCCTGTGTAAATAAAATAGCCAAATTGTCTTTTAAAATCTAATTTAAAATTAGCATAGATATCAAATAAAATTGGTTTTAAATTATGTGCTCCATTGAACCAAAATAATCTACATTTTCATTCTGTTTATGCTGACTTTAATAAGGAATGTTTGGCTGTTTATTGTAAAAAGAAATTCAAGCAAATTTGTTGATCTTTAACGAAAAAGTAAAGAGACTCGTGCTCCGAATCATGCCCAGCACCGACGAACTCAAACAAAAGATGCAAATACGCATTGATAATGAACCCAAAGAAGATTATCATCCGGTGACTGGCTACCTACATACCTACCCCCGAAGCCCGAACCTGAACCCAAACCCAGACCCAAGCCCAAGCTGGAGCTCCATCAGGGCGGGTGGAGCTGTTCCAGATGTCTGTGATGTGAATTTGAAATTTTCGTGCCCAAAAATGATTAAAACGTCAGAACTTGTTACTAATAATGATTGCCAATGTGTATTTATAAATGCAAATTCAAAATGCCTAACCAAAGCCTGTCAGCTCAACGGGCATTTAGTTTACTTAATAATAATAATAATAATAATAATACTCATTACCAAGTCAGACGCTGGGAAGGAGAGGCAACTTTTCTCTTTTCTTTTCCCTTTGTTATTTGTTGGATCTGGAAGAGGTGGCTTAAAGGTAAGCCTCTGTCTCAAGTTACTTTGGTTATTCTATTGGAATAATTGTGCCTGCATAATGCAAGCAATCAGCTATCCGCGTAGGTGGAAAGTTCTGAAGAGCCCCCATCCTCCTATATCCCCGGGACATTGGCAAAACTTGGCTGCGACTGTGAATGTTGAATGACATTATGATTATGTAGTTAGTTGCAGCACAACTTGCTCGAAACTTTTGACGAGCACAATTTGCTTGTTCTAAGCAGGCATTTAAGTTATTAAGAGTGTGCTTAGCTCAAATTAAATTGTGTGTATTTGGCTGCAAATTAAATGCACTCGAAAACGTGACTCAAAGGCGGATTCAATTAATGAAAGCCATGCTCAGTTCATAACTTGATTTTGTGCCCCAAGCTGAGGAAATTAAAATTAATACCATCACAGGTTTCGTTCGTCTTCACTTAGTTCAAAATCTGCAATACTTGCAGGGCGGACGGGGCTGCCAAGTTTATATCTCCGAGGTGCAATAGGAAACAGGCAAAAGGGCAGACTTTAAGTGCCTCACGGTGCAGCAGCCATAAATGGGTAATCGGAAATCCGACCTTCCGCCTGCCAGAAGAAGACTTAAATACAGCCTTCGGGGAAAGCACAAGGGCTCGCCGACCTCGCGGCTCAAACTAAACACAAAAGGGAGGAGTAAGTAATTGAGGAAAATGTCTAAATTAAAAATAGTTGCAGTCAAAAATGATGAATACTCTCAGCTGAAAGAAGAGGAATCACCTAAATCTGGGCTTAAGGTTATATTTCTAAAATAGAATGTAAGTTCTTAATGTTTTTAGGTATCCTCGAATTAATTCTTATAAAACTGGAGGTGAGGAGCTACACACATCGCTCATCCAGTCAAAAAGGGTAACTTAAACCCTATCAAAACCAACTGGCAAACAAGGCGTATGCGTGATTTTTCATAGCGTATACGCAGTGTGTGCACACGTGACATCTGCTCCACTCACTCACCTATGAAATAGTTGGTTACCGTCCGCATCCGCTTGGTCGTCATCACAATCCAGACAACAATTAGGTTGCCGCCGGTGGCCACAATGACCATGCCACCGAAGAGTATGCTCCACAGCACCTGGCGCCACCACGGGACCACGAATGCAAAAGAGCCGGCCGTCTCCATGGCCGCCGCCGCATCCTTATCCGCATCCGCGCCGACGGAGGGCAGGTCTGTGGATAGACTAGAGCAGGAATAGGGAATATGGGGAATATGGGGGATGCGATGGGGAATTAGTGACATTGAGATTAAGTGTGTGTTATGTTTCACGGCGTCGTACCGCCGCTATGCCATAAACGAGTGCCAAGTGGGTGATGTGTCTATGTAAGCATACGAATGGGGGTGTTCCCAGTAAATCTACATATAAGTGTACTGAGAAAAAATTGTTGTACGCTTCCATGAGCTTATCTAATGCATAATAAGAGGTAACTTTCATAATTAAAGTAAGTCTATTATTTTTACAGAATAAAATTGTAAATTGATTTCTTTTTAATAAATTCGTTTAATTGCATTTTCAATTGTAATCTGATTTTCTGTGTTGTGATCCAAAGGAGTAAATATCAAAGAGTTTTCTCCAGTGTACTTATATGTGCGACTCCAGGATGTAGTCGCTATTAAGCGTGTGTAATTGTGCGTGCGTTGACAAATCCGTGTTTTTCTGCAGCGCCGTCTGCCACATAAAACATCGGCCCCGGATCCGGCTCGGGTTCGGGTTCGGGTTGAGCCGCAGGCAGGGGTGAGGACTTGGTCTAGGACTGCGACTCCACTCACTCATCGGCGGCTGTCGTCATCTTTTTAATATTTTGTGTGCTCGGCTTTGTTTACTTAGGTTCGCATCTACAAGAGTGTTTAAATAGAGGGTCTGCCGGATGGGTGGAGCGGAGGGGAACGACGACCCCAGTCGGTTGTGTCCCTATTGGACACACAAGCCCAAAAGACGGGACATTTAATATGCACGCAGTGTGTGTGTGTGCTGGAGATGGCACTAAATTGGCTAGGTAGTCATTAATGCTCTGTTTATTCACTCTTCAGAGCAATTAAAAAGATGCCCACATAAGTAATTCTCACTTTACACTTTACGAACCCCATTCTCGCATGACGAACTGCCCGGGGATTTACATAAAACCCCTCTGGTTTCGGGCTCCTAATGCAAAGAGGATTATTGATTTGTTTTCGTGGCTGTGGGTGGCACACAGATAGGCCTCGAATGGCCTGGCCTCTAAGAAATGTGAAATGTGAAATGGGAAATGGCTGGGAACGGAGGCAGAACAAAATTCATGCAGCCCCGGGCAAGGAAAATGTCATGGCAAACAATACAAAAAAATGTTGCTACTATAATGCCGCTTTCTCCTCCACAGTCCTACCCTCCTACCCTACCCCAGCCACCTCTCTGCTATTGATGTTGAGGTTTAAATAGTGCACAGTTGCAGGATAAAGGAGTACATCGGTTTGGGAAATATCACGGGATTATTAACAGTTTTTTATGCATCGAATATTAAGAATCAAAAAAGGTATTCTGGTTTTTCTGTATTCCTACAAATTTTCCTGATTGATGTTCAAGTAATTAGAGAAATTTAAATCTCCTTGGCCCGAAATCAATCAATTAGGCTCACTGTGAACTTTGGAGAAAAAGTGTACTTCGTTTATTGTGTAGTGATTGAACACTTAAGCACTAATTATTGTCAAATAATTCAATTAATAGAAAATATTCATTCTTTTTGTGAGCTATACGTTTTTTAAATCTGGTTTGTTAATGAATAAAATGTAAAAAAGACTTTATTTAAAATAATTGAAAGCATTATCAATAACTTTGCTAAGCATATAACCTCGAAAAGCAAACGAACCATATGTAATAAAAGACATGTGAGAACAGAAGCAGTTTCCACAAACAGTTTTAATATTCTTTGCTTTGGAACCATAGACCTCCTTTGTGAAGATTATTTTTGTCCAAGAGCCTTTAGCCAAACTAGGGTATATATTTCGTCCTGCCGAATTTAGGCATCTCCTTGTTGCCTTTTTATTTGCACATAAATCGGACGTAGTGTCTGCGCAAACAAATAAGGGCCTCAAAAAAAAAACCAAAAAGAAAAAAATCGGAATGGAAAAAAGCCGACAGCAGCAGCCAATGAAACTGCGCCAGTCGTCACAGGATTGAGTGTTGAGCAGAGCCCGATGGATATGATATGCGCAAAAAAGGCGAGTCATTCGGCAAATGTATTTCCGATGCGTCAGACGCAGCCATATCATAATAATTATCCGACTTTGAATGCCACACAACTCCATATGTAAGGGGCTGGCGGCAGTAAATTTGGGACATGTCTAGGAAAAAGTGCCAAACGCTTTTTGCAGCCGCTGCTAGGCAACCGAATAGAATACGGAATACAGCTCTATAGAATATAGAATATGGAATATAGAGGAGAATAAACGGCAGCACTTTGGAAGCCCGCAGTTTCTTTTTGTGTACAGTATTCATGTATGTGTGTATCCCGTCGGCATTAACTTTTTCGTGCACTCAGAACATTGGGAGGCTTTGAATTTAAGTCTACAATTTCTAAAATTTCTAGATTTTAGGAAAACATTTTGTAAACCTGGATTAATTCCATAAATCATATGAAATTTCTCTGATGTTATGGGAGAGTCTTGAAGCTTTCTACTATTTATATTCTGAGTGTACCCTCTATTTGCTCGCCGCCGTTATATATTTGAAACGGAAGTGAAGAGCCAACACTGAGCGAACTAAACGGAAATGCTCGACTGAATGACTGAATGGCGGAATGGCTCAGCAGAGGCGTCATTAGAGATGCACGTCAGTGGAGGCGGTGGCGGTGGCGGAGACGGAGGCGGAGGCTCAATCACGGCCACAGCTGAAAGAAGCCGCGAAAGCGGAGAAGCAGGAGGTCGGCATCATCATCAGGACTCATCATGAAGCCACGGAATCCAGAAGTTATGGCATCCCATTTCCATTGGCACAATGCAGTGGCGCTTGCCAGGGGGTTTTCGGGGGCTTAGCTTGCTCATTAAAAATCTACTAATGACGGACGATTAATACATTATGTCTAAGGGTTTTATATGTATCCTTAAAATAGGGAGCTTTAGGATGTTGAATTAATTTATTTACATTCTTCCTTTGATTTATTTTGGTTAAGATCATCTCATTAAGTGCCTAAATACGTGCCCACTCTTGCTTTCCTTTCTGTAGAACTTTAAAACAATCCTAGTTTTAACTACAAACATTTCCAAAAATACTCACATAAATAAGTAAAATCAAATAAACGAATGTACAAATAATTATATGTACTGCAAATTCAAATTCATAATATTTCTTGCCTTGCCCCTTGTCAAGTGATTGCCCAGACATTGTTTGGCACTTATTCATTCCCTAAATCTTCCGAGCCATTAAACGCCATATACATTATTAATGAATCGAGGGTGAAGCATCCACTAGACCAAATCCTGCCTACGCCACTATTTACCAGGACGACAGTGGGCATGTGCGTGTGCTTCAACATTAATTGGGTTTTGTGTCATAATTAGGCATTAGGAAGGGAACTAGATCGGGGCTCAACTCACGTTTGGCTGTGATTGAAGGAGCTGCCGGTGGAGCTGATGAGGCCAGTGGACTGGGCAAAGTCCTGGCCAAAGTCGGGCAGCGGTGTGTGATTGGTCACCGCGAGGACACTGCTCATGGCGGAGTACAGGACGGCGGCGGCGGGGGTGCTCCAGTTGCTCCACGAGCTGGCGAGCTCGGAGTAATCGTCCGCCTCGAAGTCACTGCTGCGGTTTTCCATGCTTATCTCCTTTGTTTGTGGTCCTTGGTCCTTGGTCCTTGGTCCTGGCTCCTTTGGCTTGGGGCGCTCGTAGTTAATGTTGCGTATCCCTTTTGGTTCTCCTATTTGCTTTCCATTTGCCAACTTCTCGACCTGAAAAATGCAAAAGGAAAACGGCACAAGGCCCATCTAATCTCATTTCTGGCATTCTTTATTTGGTTAAGTCGTATTTTATTCTCGTTTTGCGATCTTTTGATGCTCATTTTCAGTGAAAACTTTCCAGATTCCCAACTCATACGTGCCCATGAAGGTATTCATATCGATTTTGATTTCTTCTTGACTTTGTTTCTTTTTCGGGACGTGACCGGTCCCATCCAAAAATCTCACACTTTCCCACAGAAGTTTCCTACTTTCCTGCGACTTCCTGCGGTAGTTCCTCTAAGTAATCTGACTTAGGACTGTGCTCTCTTCAAAGCGAAAGACAAAGTTCCCTAAGTGTGCAGCTCCTGATGAGCCCTCGTCCTCGAACTGGTAGCCATTAGTGACCCGGATGGATGCCTTGGAAACTTTTTCGGTGCCGCTAAGTGCCGGTGATTTGTCCAGTACGAGACTTCGTATTCCGTACTCGAGACAATAATTAAAAAAATATGTTTGGCCCTGAGTATTAATGAATAGAGGCTGAGGCAGGAACTGCTACCAGGAAACAGAGTCCCTAATGAATGTCTAAACCCAATTTGAAAGGAGCTTTCTATTCTAAAAACCAGCTTTGATATAAATTAATTGATCTGTTGTTATTTTCATTTGGGATAAATATCTTTCATTCATTCTAAATAGAAAGCATTATTTTCAAGCTAAAGAAACAAAATGTTTACTTGCTATAAAAGCAATCCATCTTCTGATTCGTTTCGTCATTATTTCGGCTAAAAATAGTAGACACATAATTGAAAAAAATGGGACCCAGAGGAGCTTTTTGTTTTTATGCCTCTCTTGAGCTAGATTCACCTGCGTTTTAAGTGAGATAGACAATTGTTTCGAAATGGCAGTGAACCTTCTTTTGCTCACTTTCGGCCAGGACGAACAGAACAAGAGGACCCGGCCGTCCTTTGGCTCTGGACAAGATCTGTCTCTGGCATCCCGAGATAATTGCGACGGCCAGTCGCATCACTTGAAGTTTAACAAAAACGATAATCCAAGTAGCTGCTTTATTCCCTTTTCGGGCCATTTTTTATTACTTCTCTGGCTGCCACACTTTGTTGCTACACGTTTCTTTGAGCAGCGGAATTGCGCTTTTATTCAGGTAAAGTGGACCTTCCTAGGTCGGCATTTTTGCCACAGTCAGTGAATGCTCTAGCTTACAATATTCTGGATATCAGGGTGAGTTTAATTTGAATCAAACTTTACATATAAATGTAAGCTCATGTCATTAAATTTGAGTCCAAAGAAATGCATTCTGGCAGTCAGTTTATCTGTAGAGGGAATTAATTTTAAAGCAAAGGGACTTACTAGATATCAAGTATTTAATGCATAAAATTGTGTCATGAATTTATTTAATTAGTTTGTATTTTATGAAGGAACAGCTTTTACATTTAAGTGATAATTGAATTACTTAATAGTAGATTTTACAGGCTGATTATATTTCTTACTCGAATTTTAAATAACTAAAAATACTTCCTTCCTATATAGAAAAATGATTTCCTTAGTCCCCACAATTTCTTGCACTGCTCTTGAATTTATGTGTTGGAAAAACATAAAGTTTATCGGTTCAGTCAATAGTTGCGAACCAATTTTCGTCCGCGTTGAAACAAGGCTGCATCTCTGGACGGAGGAGACCGCTCTCCGGAGGAGGACGCTGTGCATCGAAAGCTATTAAACAAACAGCAGAAATCAATTGCCGGCAGCTTGTCTGGCGGGGAATGATTACCGATGGGGAAAACAAAGCATATGCCGCAAACAAATTAATAAGTTCCCCATTTCCATGCCGTTGGCTGGTGTTTTCAAAACTGAAGTGCGGACGATGACGAGACGGCGATGCACTCGTAATGAAAGGCAAACAATCTTCAAAAA
Source organism: Drosophila orosa (assembly GCA_018904745.1). Classification (NCBI taxonomy): domain Eukaryota; kingdom Metazoa; phylum Arthropoda; class Insecta; order Diptera; family Drosophilidae; genus Drosophila; species Drosophila orosa. The sequence continues at coordinate 40,360 of JAEIIH010035328.1, forward strand.
GAATGTTGGCCATAATTGGCAGATCGTTTGTTTCCTAGCCCCTAAAAATAAACGCACGTCGGAAGGCCACCACAGGGTGTTGAATACAATTTTAGAGCTAGTTTTGCTTAGAATGCTGTTTGTTTTTTTAGTTTAATTCGTTATTATTCATATTTTTTAAATAAAAACCATTTCATATCTTACAAAAACATGGAATACTTTAGAAGTATAACATATTTTAGTTGATTTTATCGTTATTATCTATTATACATATTTTGGGCCCAATATATTTTTCTGTCGATTGTTCTCAAACGAATTTTGATCGAAAATTGTATGATTTTTTCACATTACATTACAGCACACCCTTTATTTTCCCAACCCAGACGGCTGGCCCTCCCAATGACTTCAAGTTGAACCGACCGCCGCCCTTTTTGACTGATGTCCGTTCAAATTGCGTTTTCTGCAATAATCGCAAAAAATTAGATTCGCATTTTTGGGCTTGGGAATTTCAGTGAACTTGAAAAATGGCCAAACTGTCACGTTCCATGGCCAGCCACCGAAAAAGTGATGGAAAGTGCTGATACAGTGGCATTTCGTGAGGGTTGCGTATACGCCATGTTGTGCCATCACACACAAACACCGCCACCGTTCTGGCCGGCAAAGCCAGCTGTAAACTTTAAATGAATTTGTCTTGCTGCCCGACAGCGGCGATTGTTTTCCTAGTTTTTCACGTTTTTCCCCCGAGTTTTTATATATATTTTTTTTTCTTCAAAGGCCCAGAGATAGACGAGGCGCAACAGTAGCCGAGGCAAGTTGAAAGCTTAGCAGCCGTTGAGTTAAAGTGTTCAAGACACCGGCGGGCTCTTTAAAATGTCAGTGCAAATACTTTGAAGTGGGGGCCCCGTCGAACTCTGAACCGACTTGTTAAAACGGGGAAATACAAACTAAGCTAAAGTGGCTTAAGGGCAACATTACATTTTTTTTAGGCAGAAACTAAGCAAAAAAATCTTCAAAATTTGTTTACGGTATATTTAAACCCTTCACTTTAAAGAAAAAAGTTCTTAAGCTATTAAACTGTATAAAAATGCAAGTTTATGTTAGTAAAAATATTAAAAAAAAAATCTAATCTCAGTTTAGATGCCTAGCTATTTTTTGTGATTTTTCTATCAATTTCTGACTTCTTTCCACAATTTCCATCAAATTCTGCCATTTATTCTTTGCAAAAAAATGAAGTTAAAATTTAATTTAAATTGTCCTCGCTTAGTGGCACATGTTATGTATTGATTATGTGGTTATATATATGTTGCCATGGGCTAGAATAAAATTCTAGATATTATTCCCCCTGGACCTTCGACTCGCCACGACTGCTACTTACGGCTTGCTGTTGTAGCCTGCCACATATTTTACAGGAGCGTGGAAAGCACATGCAGCGTTCATTACGGCCGAGAATAAAAGGCTGCCCGGCTCCGTTCTGTTCTGCTCTGCTTTCCCCACTTTCACTTTCCACGCTCCACTCCCTCGTTGCTTTCTCTTTTTTTTATATATTTTGTATTTGACAAGTCAAGTACTCGTGCAGGGAGAATAAAGACAAGTTTAGTTGGTGGGTTCTTTGTGTGATGGTGGCGGTGGTGTGAGTGCGTGTGGACAGCCCAGTTCCCAGGGTGTGCACTATGAAAAAAAACCTAACAATTTAATTAATTAATTATTAATACATTAAGAAACTTGTGAGTATTCTGTTGGTTATTTATTATTCATAATGGCTTTTAGTATTATTACTTTAAGGGTTGAAGTATAATGATAATATCATATATTGGCCTTGCCCCAATAATAATTGTAAGAATATATACAAATTTAAACTACTTTCTAAGTTGTAAATTCCTTAACTATTTAAGAGAAAGTATGTATCAAATATTTGCCCTCTTTGTTGCCTCTCTCTATACAATGAATTGTTTACAAGAAATACGGTATATATAAATATTTATCCAACAGAAAATATGTTTTGGAATTATCAAAATATCTTGCTCAGTGTACTCCCACGTGTGTGTGTGTGTGCCACTACATATGTATGTCAATTTGAGTTGGGGCGCTGTCCTAGTGGCCTCCCCTCCATCTCGTGGCGCCACGGTCTAGTTTCGGCCAGGACTCGCAGCACTTTCGCTTCCTGCCGCCCGGCCTGTACATGTATGTGTATTTCTAAAACAATTTATTAAAAAACAAAAATATGTACGAGCAGGGCAGCGGCAGAGCTAAGCGAAACGTAATAAGCAGAATGCCGGGGCTGTGGAAGTGAACTTGAATTGTAATTACCAACGCCTTTTTGCTGGCTTAAACGAGCGTTTTTAATTTCCCCACAAGCACAAGCACAGGCACACACACAGCAATTAAAAACAAAATGAACATTAAATATATGGAGCTGCAAATTGGCCACATGCGCCTCCAGTTCCTCCTCCGGAATCTCAGCAGCCGGGGTAAAATTCATCAAAATGATTGTTTAATGAGCTCCAGTGCTCGGAGCAAGAATTCATTTGCGAGCTGGATCTTTCTTTCGCACCTTCCGCAGGCAGCCAGAACAATAACATCCACAAAAATTAAACAATCCCCTCTAATATATAAATAAACCCCGGTGATAAAGGCGTACGTACACACACAGTGTCTGTGCAAAGTATATGCACATATACTACTCGCAACAGCCATAGGCAGATAAATACTTATATGCGGACGCGGACTGGCTGTTGAGGCAGGACAAGTTATTTCGGCGAATTTAATTGTTCGAGCGATTTGCGTTTATTTGCTTGTGCTTAAAAGATATTTAAAATAGGATAAGCCTGGGCGGGAGATGAATGCATAGTATAATGAAATCGCGTTCTCCGGATAACGCAGGCATGGGCAATATTTACAAATGATTCAGCATGGGTCAAAGAAAAATATTTTCAAATGAAATTCGGAACATCTGCCTATTTTTCGGTGACGTGATTTCGTTGGGGCAGCTTCCAAGGGCTTGTGATTGCCACAAATACAGTGGTTGTCCGATAACAGTAACTGTTTTTTAACACTAAATATATTTAGATTAAAGTATATTTCATTATTAAATTAAATCAAAGGTAAACTCCCCTTCAATCTTGTATTTTTAAGTTAATTTTTATTGGTTTTTCTGAGAAAGAAGTATGTTAAATAAATCGTAGATTAATTAAACCCTTCCTAAAGATTTTTTTATTCACAATTTTCTACTTTCTATTGCAGTTTATATATTTTCTAACTCTGATGAGCTTTAAATAAAATTTTCAGCTGGTGACAAATCGAAATAAAATATAAATTAAAGTTGTTCGTTATTATTAAAAAACTTCCTGGAATTTCGTACAATATTGTTTCAAGTAATTACTTTTTTTATAAAATTCTTGGCTTAATTCAAACATTTAAAATATTTAACGATTCAATCAAGTTCTGTTTAGGTTTTCCTTGTAGAACTACGACTGTATTTAAGCTGGCTCAACATTAAGTGACCAGGACTTGTGCTCATATCGTAAGTATTATGTGCCATTTGAGGCAATATCCAGGGAACATAAAGCAGCCACAAAATCCTCAGAAATACTTTGGGCCCACATACGACCTGTTGTACGGCCAATTGCCTTTGTACTACGAGTGGTCGTACCATTTTACCAATTACTACTGCTGGACATAAACAAAGGTAGAGGAATGAATACAGGTAGGTAGGTAGGTAGGTAGGTAGGTAGGAGCGGCCACAGACAAGGTATTTCAATGTCTTATCTTATCAACCGGAGTCTATCAGTGGCGGCGGCGCTATAATGCCGATGCCTGAGTTCTGTGCCCTGCATACCAATACGAAAATTGACTTGGGCAAAGAGTCCAAGGCGAGGAGGGACGAGGCGCTGGACTACAATAAATTTTCACCCCAGCAGCACCCACTTAGTCAATTTATTGCAATTATGTGTAAATTGAGGAACAAAGCGGAGACAGGCGAAGTGCAGAAAGGCAAACTACTATACATTCTGGGGTCTTTTACACACACAGAACAAAATATTGAGAACAAATTGAAGAAATGGGGGCTTATTTGAATTTATTTTAAATCAGAATAGAACTGAGATATTAGATTAATGTGCCATAAAATGGGATTTGGGCTTTAATTTAAATTGTTTAAACGTTTTGTGTGTTTTATTTAAATTACTTACACTTGAAATTCATGTCATCGAAGTCTAAGATAATTTCCTGGCATGTTAAATAAATATTTAAATAATTTAAAATATTTTTGGTTGTCTGCAGGTGGAGGTGACTACTCTACAACTCATCTCTCTGATTCAGATGGATCTCCATCAGCTCTGCTCAACACGGAGTACAGAGGCGGAGCCAAAGGGGCATTCGGTGGGTCAAGACCACCCCCCAGGGCATATATTATATTTTCCACCCAGAGCTCACCTAAACATCAACTGATTTATGTTCTGAATGATTTAAAGGCCTTTTTTGACCGGTAAATACAAAGCTGCTGCATTCAAAATGTTTACAGTGATTTTTGACCAACAATTTTGGGCCTCGCATTAGATATTCTTTTTTGAAAGGTCAGTCAATTAGTTGGTTTATTAATTCGCTTTTTATATAAATCTCCCAACCGAAGCTATTAAAATCTATACAACTAAGAGCCCAATAAAATAGATAAATACGTATTTATCAAAAGGGATAATTTAGGGAAAGTGATGTATATTTTCGTTTGACTTGTAATTAAACTCGGTGATAAAAATTAATTTTTTTGATACATCAGCGTAAGGCTTGTCCCACATAAAGTTACATTTTAGCTGCTTGATTTGTATCAAATTTTATTTTATTTTATATTTTTATTAAGTTACTTTACCATGCCAAAATCTTCCAAGTTGCCCGAGACAATTTTTTATTAGATTTTCAAAGTTTATAAACCAATCAAGCGGTCAGACCAGAACTTGACAGGGTTTTTGGGATTTTTCTCGAAGACGCAATCCACCCCCCTGAGAATGTCCTGTGCATTCTGCCCCTGACAAGGACACTGCATAGCTCAATGGAGCTGCATAAAAGAAGGACGAACTAAACTGGACACCGCTAAAATATGTACATGATTCACCGACTTGTTTAGGATCGCCTTCATTTAAATTCATACGGGACGGGCGAGATAGTGAACTTGTGTGTTGTCCAGCTGAAAGCCGAAGTTACACACACGTCTCCGGCGCCAGTGGACCTGCCCTTCGCATCCTGTGCCTCCTCCTTCTCCGCCGGAGAAAAGACGTCAGCAGAAGCGGAGGGCGGATGCCGCATCGGTTTCAATTTAATTAAATGTTTTGATGCATGACAGCACAGCAGAGTCCAGGACCAGTCCAGCACCGGACATACGGCATTTATTACTTATTCGCATTCGTTTAAAGATCCCGCTTCGTTTACGCCTCCGTGGAGCCTTAAAGGCCTCGTCTTTTTTTTTTTTGGGAGGCCAACTATTTGCCCCGATTCTCCAACTAATGGATGCCCCCGGCTTAGACGCACTAATGCGAGAGGGGAAAGCGTTTCGCGTTGAAAGGATTTCAGATTTCAGTTTGCCCAGCTGACCATTGCTGGTTCTGGCTTCGCTTGGGCTTCGAATTGGGCTTGGGCTTGGGCTTGCGGCTTTTGTGGACCTGCCTCCATTACGGCAAAGATTCGGATGCGTCCATTTGCCCAACGAACAGCCGTTTATCCGGCCAACCAAACCACTCACATGGCCAAGTCCTTTTCGGCCACAGCCAACCAGGCAACAAACCAGCCAGCATTATGCTCTGCGGCTTCACTAATCATAGTTGACATTAAATATTTAGAAGCTACAAAAGTTTCGGCAGTCCTGATTGAGTTAGCAGGCTCTCGGCACAAAGCGGCAATTAAGTTTATTATTCTGCAAACGGATGCCCTGGCATGTGGCATTACTTTCACTTTCAGTTCTAGGGCTTCTTGGCATTTATTAAATATAAATATAATAAAATGGTAGCCAGACTTATTTAAAAATATAACTACATACTCATTTCCTTCTTCTAGCTTTCCGAGTTTTTCTTATATAAAAGACAATGACAATTTTAAGG
>JAEIIH010035329.1:0-22674 GCA_018904745.1 Drosophila orosa
TCCCCAAAAGATCATATAAAACCTTATTGCTTTTCTTTTTTCTTAGTGTACCTTTTGAAGTGTAAAGTTCAATAAACTACCTGGCCCATATACAGTGGCAAAATTATTACGCGATCGCCCCAGGTGAGGCTGGGCTTTGAGCCAGAATCGAGTTGACAGCCGCTTGGAAGGGTTTTCCATGTCAAACGGAAATCTGTGCCAAGTCGCTGGCTCTGCGGTGACTGTTTTATTTTGTTTCTTTCCATTTTCATATGACTGAATGAGGTAGTTCCAAGGTTGCGTAAATGCATCACTTCACTTCGCTCCTGGGGGCAGAGCTACTGCAATTTTGTAAATTGTTTCCATTCGGTTACCTCATGGCTAACGCGGATTTATATATCACTTTGGATGGGCATAGCTTCTTGTTTTATTTTTTCTTATTCTATTTATTTTCTTATTAAATACCCAAACATACAGATGAATTCAAATTCGTGAGGCTATAAATTAAAAAGGGACATGCTGCACAGCTGGAAGAGTGGGTGGGGGACCGAGAGGCATCATTGTGTCGTCATGCCGAGAGTCGCGGCATCATGAGCTTGTTGTCTGATTTTGGCCTGGTTAAGATGTCGACTCGGAGATGATGTCGCCTCAGTCGCTAATTTCATATGCATGCAACACAGAGCGTGGCCTAATGTGGTTTTCCGATGCTTCGGATCCAGGTGCATGTGTCACTGTGCCCAGAGAGGTGATAGTTCCCAGGGTAAGGGGTAAACTCTAAAAAAAATACCCCATTTCCCTTCCCTAATTTAAGGTGTTAGTCCCGCTTTAATTTGTAGCCACCTCACCCAATCTATTACCTGTTATTACCTGTTGCTTTGGTCCTCGTGTCGCCTCAAATTAAATAAGAACGTAAATTTATGCGAACCCCAACTGGGAAAACAAGCAGGAAAACTTAAAGGAAAGGCGAAGCTAGAAGACCCTTTAGAAATGTGAAAGTATCTTAAAATATTATTATTAAAAGTATAAAATTCTGTTTATTATTTATTCTATTAAAACCAAATTTATTTATTTTTGTTTATATTCCCAAACTTATTAAACTTAAATTATTTAACATGGACAAAACATTCATTATACCCACCGGAAAGTACCAAAAGCATCCCTAGTTGTTTCCTTCTGCGCAGCTGCTGGAAAAACTGTGAAATCGATGGCAATGTCCTGGCTGCCTTTCCTTTGGCTACAAGTCCTGGCAGCTGTGAAACGGAATCCTCCAGCCATGAGCTCATTGTGCCAACAGCAATGGACCCGGTGGTCAGCGAGTCCTCTCGCCTGCGATGGATTTGCCTCATGGGATTGGTCATCTCCTGGTATTCACTCTACGTGAAGTTCCGACTGGATGCAGATGCGGATTACAAGCCCATCTGCGATGTACACGACAACATAAGCTGCTCGTTGGTCTTCAAGTCCATGTAAGTGAGGGTTTTTTGTAATTTTTCATAAGATAATGATGTTATAATAATATTATCCATGTTTCAGCTATGGCAATGGGTTTGGTCTCAGCAGCAAAGAAAGTCCACCCAACGGGGCCATAGGATGTGTGTTTTATGTGTCTTACTTTTTGAGCTGTAAGTGAAAGTCTTGATAAAATAATGATTTAATTTGTAATTAGATTTATTTTCTTTGCAGCCTTCTTTGAGCACAAATGTCTGTGCCTGGGTCAACTGGCACTGTGCACTGTGACCTTGTTTCTATGCATTTATTTGGCTTTCCTGTTGGTCTTTGTTTTCCAAGACATTTGCTTGGTGTGCTTGGCCATCTACCTAATTCACACTTGGCTCTTCCAGGAGGTCTGGCGGCGCTATCGACGTCTTTATATGTGAAGTTTATACAATAAAATTTATACAGAAATTTGCAGAAATTTTACAGATATTATAATGAAGATACAGCGCTGAGATGGGCTACTTGAGTTGACCCGGAGCTAAACTGGTGACGTGTTTCAAAGAAGATCTTCATCTTCATGTTCATCTTGGCAGTTTGACCCGCACGTCTGTCTAGTTTCTAGGCAGGATGTTGAGCTGCTGCCAAGTTGCAACTCCCATGACCAAGCACGTAGTGGAGCAATTAATTCTGCACGTTCCCATTTGCCGGCGAAGGCTGTGATCTGTGCGATCTGTGATCTGTGAATGGCGCTACCGGCAACCCAGAGCTAACAAGGTGGGCGTGCTGCGAAAACTCAGCGCAATTAATTTCCCATAAGGTTCGGGAATCTCTTTGTGTGGGCTTGGGTTTTCCGATTTGATTTCGATGGGTGAAAAATAACTGAATCAATGAATGGCTGAAAGTACAATGGGCATAGCCATACATCATTCAAGGTGATGGGTAAGCATCTAGAGGAAATCTTTGATGTGTAACTAAATAGTGAAGAGGAATATGCTGAAAGATTATAGAATAGAGGCAGATATTACCTGATATTGCAAGTAACATCTTCCTTTACTAAGATCTAAAGATTGAAGTTAGTTAACCTCCTTAAATACCTTTCATTCAGTGTTCTCCAAGTGTCATTGCCTCAATTTACCATACAATTCTCCAAGACTAAGCTTCCCTTATTCCAGGGTACACATCTCATGCGTACCCTTCATCTCCATGATCTCCATTGCCATCGCCACAATCTCCCATCGACTCGACCCTTCTACACCCATCAGCGAATCTCGGAGGCATCTCTGCGCATCCTACTCCAATTGGGGTCGCCGCTGGCACGATCTTCTTCAATATGTCGCTGCGCTTTTTATTATTTTTGAACTCGCTGCGACAAGACAAGGCAAACAAATGCAAGCTTTGGCGCTTGTCACACTGCTGATCCACTGAGCAACTGAGCCACGAGCAACTGAACCACTCGCCCGAAGAGTGAGCAGCGGCAGACGACAGACCGCCGCCGACACATTCACCCGGCGAGGCGACCGAGTAGACTACTTTGGGCCAACGTAACTACAGATCCCGAGCTGGATGCTGCAGCACAATCACCACCACCTCGCCTCGAGAAGATGTGCGCCAGAAGAAGGCAAATCAGCTCGAGACCCAGAGCCAAGACTTGGACCCTTCACGTGCGATCTCGGAGCGCGGTGATTGAGATTTTTGTTTTGGGCAGGCGGCAGCGTTGGCTCCATAGAATCAGCCACTGCATCTCCGAAGACGATCGTATGTGGCGGCGGCAGCTGTGCCGCTGTTGCCACACGCTCCACAGCAACAGCCACACAGCCAAAGCCAAAGCCACCTCCAACTCATAATCGAGTTCGTGTGTGCGCAGTGTGTGTGCATCCTAGACTTTCAGTTTTCGGTTTGCCACATATAAATACGCCTTGTGGCAGCAGTCACAGATCAGTCAGAATTCGGCGCTGCTCCCAAGCGCTAGCCTCATCCCAGAGATACCAGAGATTCGATCAGTGGTGGTCCGTTGCCCAGCTTCTCCTGTGGAATATGTTCAAGCTACTCGGTGTGACGCTGCTGCTGGCGGCTGTGGTCCTTGGGCGGCCGGAGCCGCCTGTCAACTCGTATCTGCCGCCCTCGGATAGCTACGGAGCTCCGGGTCAGAGTGGCCCGGGTGGCCAGGGAGGTCCGGGCGGCAGGCCCTCGGATTCCTATGGAGCACCGGGCGGTGGAAATGGAAACGGCGGACGTCCCTCGGACAGTTATGGTGCTCCGGGTCAAGGCCAGGGACAAGGTGGCTTCGGCGGTAAGCCGTCGGACACCTATGGAGCTCCTGGTGGCGGCAACGGCAATGGTGGTCGTCCTTCCAGCAGTTACGGTGCTCCTGGTGGCGGAAATGGCAATGGCGGTCGTCCTTCGGACACTTATGGTGCTCCTGGCGGCGGTAGTGGCAATGGCGGTCGTCCTTCGGACACTTATGGCGCCCCTGGAGGTGGAAGTGGCAACGCTGGTCGTCCTTCAAGCAGTTACGGTGCTCCTGGACAGGGACAAGGTGGCTACTCCAATGGAAACGGCAACGGCGGCCGTCCTTCAAGCAGTTACGGCGCTCCTGGTGGCGGAAGTGGCAATGGCGGTCGTCCTTCGGATACCTATGGTGCTCCTGGTGGCGGAAATGGCAATGGCGGTCGTCCCTCGAGCAGCTATGGAGCCCCTGGCCAGGGTCAAGGTGGTCAGGGCGGATTTGGTGGACGTCCCTCGGACTCGTACGGTGCTCCGGGCCAGAATGGCAACGGTGGTCGTCCGTCGAGCAGCTATGGAGCTCCAGGATCCGGACCCGGCGGTCGTCCCTCCGACTCCTACGGACCACCAGCCTCGGGAGCTGGAGCAGGCGGTGCCGGAGGCAGTGGCCCAGGACAATCAGGCGGTGGTGGCTCCGATTACGAAAATGATGTGAGTAGCTGATAGTTTTGTAATGGGAATTGGGAACTGGGATTGGGAAATGGGATCACTGGTGGCAACACCGCTCTGCCAGAGGGGAACACTGCTCCACCGCCCACGCTGCACACTTGCCCTTGCAATCTTTTTTTGGTAGATTCGTCTCGCTCACCTGCACCGCCTCCTGCGTTCAAAGCTTGCTTTCCACGAAATCTGAACAATCTGAACAATCTGAAAATCTTAAAACCTGAACTCTTGATCCTAGCCACTCTATCACTCTGTGTTTCTCTCTCTTTCTCCACACGCCCCAATCCGCTCTCCATTCTCCATGATCCAATGCTCCTCGCTCTCCATTAGGAGCCCGCCAAGTACGAATTTAATTACCAGGTTGAGGACGCGCCCAGCGGACTCTCGTTCGGGCATTCAGAGATGCGCGACGGTGACTTCACCACCGGCCAGTACAATGTCCTGTTGCCCGACGGAAGGAAGCAAGTAAGCGGCGTCGGCGGCGGCATAAGCAGCAGCACAAGCAGCAGCAGCACCAGCAACAGGAGTGGCCACAGCTGCTCCTCCACCTCCTACACCTGTCACTGCTAACACCGTGTCCCCTGTCTGTCTCTTCCCCAGATTGTGGAGTACGAGGCCGACCAGCAGGGATACAGGCCGCAGATCCGCTACGAGGGTGACGCCAACGATGGCAGTGGCAGCGGTGCCTCGGGTCCTGGTGGCCAGAATCTGGGTCCTGATGGTTACTCCAATGGCAGGCCAGGAGGCAATGGAGGCAATGGAGGCAATGGCAATGGCGGCTACTCGGGCGGACGTCCAGGTGGTCAGGACTTGGGAGCAGGAGGTTACTCCAACGGCCGTCCAGGTGGTCAGGATTTGGGTGCAGGAGGCTATTCTGGTGGTCGTCCGGGAGGCCAGGACTTGGGAGCTGGCGGCTACTCCGGTGGACGTCCGGGAGGCCAGGACTTGGGTGCAGGAGGCTACTCCGGTGGTCGTCCGGGAGGCCAAGACTTGGGTGCAGGAGGCTACTCCGGTGGACGTCCAGGTGGCCAGGACTTGGGTCGTGACGGTTACTCCGGCGGACGACCAGGTGGCCAGGACTTTGGCCCCGGAGGCTACTCCAACGGCAGGCCAGGCGGTAATGGAGGCAATGGCAATGGAAATGGTGGCTCAGATGGTCGCGTGATCATCGGCGGACGTGTCATTGGTGGCGGCCAGGATCAGGGCGGCGATCAGGGTTACTCCGGCGGACGTCCCGGCGGACAGGATCTGGGACGCGACGGCTACTCCAGCGGACGTCCGGGCGGTCGGCCCAACGGTCAGGATAGCCAGGATGGCCAGGGCTACTCGAGCGGCAAGCCAGGTGGTGGTCAGGGCGGCAGGAATGGATTCGGACCAGGCGGCCAGAACGGCGACAACGATGGCAGCGGCTATCGGTACTAGAAACGCGACTCCCAGACACATTTAGCTAGATCCTTCGAACTTATAGCAATATACCTAGGCGTAAGTCCTTCCAGAACTATGATCTGTCCTCACCGCATCTCTCTGACATCTCTTTGTCCCCCATTATTCTTCTTCCACCTTTTCGCTGTCCTCCGCCCATCGAGCTTCTACCCTCACTTCCTCGTAGCCATAAGTCCCTGTTGTTGTAAATGCAAGTGCGAAAAATAACCCAAAAAAAGAATGAAATGACAATGCTACACATGCTGATGAAAGTAAAGGAATTAAATATATATTTTTATACAAAATCGTTGGATTATTATTATTATTTTAATGGAATTTAAGATTATCAAACAGAAAACCTTAGTTTTAACGTCAAATTCAAACTGAGCGGGTTAGTCAACAATCGATATAAATAAGAGAAGGAGAAACATCGATGTTCGATATTCCCATGTGTACAAACATCGATGTTTTTCCATCCCTATCGCTTTCGCTTTGGCCACACTACCACAAATGGTCACACTGTACTAGCGTCGGCGTCGCGCGCGGAACAAAATTTTGTTGCTGCTGTTTTTCCGCATTTTCTCCGCTCGAAGGAATAAACAAACAGGCGAGGCATAAGCAGAAGCAGAAGGCCAATAAGTGTAATGAATAGCAATTAGCCGAACGTGGCGTCGCGCGTGTCATCCCCCACACTAATTAACCGAATTAAGATGCTTCAGTTGCTGCTCGAAGTAAGTTCCCGATCGCCGTTGGCTTGTGTTTTTGTGTTTTGTGTGAGTGGAGGGAGTTGGGGGGGGAAAGCCGCCGCCTATAAATAACAACAATATGCAGGGCGCCATTTCTATCTTTGTCAAATTGTCGCCCAGAGTCAAACATTAAGTATATCAAGTGCAGTGCGCGCTCTCTTTCGCACCGCCGTCTTGTGTATTTCGGTGTGATGATTACGAAACTAAAGCAAAAGTGGGCGGCGGGTGGGCGCTGTACACGCTTTGCATACAATGAGCTTAGAACGGAACCTTTGCAAAAGCAAATTGCGTGCTCCTCCGGCTGTGTGCTTGCGTGTGGGTGTGTATCCGTATCTGTGTTTATGTTCGGCTTCCCTTTTCGTGTTCAATTTGGTTCCCCGTTTTTTCTCTTCGCTATCGATTTCTTCCCCCCCTTCGGTGAATATATGTATATTTCTTGAAATGTGAATCATCATCGTGGCGGGCGGACAATCAATAAAGTTCACTTGGCACTTGGCACTTCCTTTCGGCATTAGATCAGTTGATAAGCGGCCAAGTGATAAGGGAGATACACACAGAAAATGCTCGGCCAAAGGCAACGCCTCTTCAAATTTCGGCTGACAGCTGTTGTTGTCCGTCATACACTCTAAGAAATATTTGCATAGTTTTTGAGATGTGTGCTGAGTTTGGTGTGTAATATTGGAGAGGTCCTTTTTATAACCTTGAAGGGTATTACGATTTTAGTAAGAAATTTTTCAATGAAGAAGTCATTTTCGACCCTATAAATCACTTGTATTCTTGATCATTATTAACAGACGAGTCAATCTAGCTATGTCCGGCAGAAAACTAAAATTTATACATTTTTTACTACATTTTAAAAGGGGGTTACATCATTAAAATTGTCAAAAATTCACGAAAATGTTCATTTTTAATATTTTAAAAATTGTTAGGCAGAATAATTAGACAAATAAAAACTGATACAGTTTTGAGATATAAAATTAATCCTATTTTAGCTTAGTTTTGGGCTTTTTAAGGTTCGATTTCCCTATAAAAATGATATGGTTAAATGTAGGATCTAAGGATTGCGCATATCTGAGGTCTTCTTGGGGGCATTTAATGGTCGAAGAGCTAATGATTGCCTATAGTCGTATACATATCTATATTTCGATTCGCAAAGATAAGAAAAAATAGTTAACCAAATAGGAAAACGAAATTGTTTATAGGTTTTCTACAATATTTTAACCGCACTTACCTATATCTTAAGTTACTCTTTATAATCATTCTATAAATCTGTTCCTGTACAGTTGATTTTTAATAATCCAGTACATAAAAATCTACAACAAATATTATTAAATAATAAAGTACACAAAAATCTACAACAAATGTTCTTTTATAATCCACTATATAAAAAGATATGACAAAAGGAGTATCAAATATTAAACCTTATCTTATTATCTCAAAAATAACCTTGACAAAGATTTAATCTTTTTACAAGGAACTCTTGAGAGATCCTTTTCGTTCCGTGTAATGTTTTTTCTCGGACTCGCTCAACAGGATATGGACGACAGATGTTTTTGCCTGCGTTACAAAGATGCTTAAATGCTGAATTTCAAGGTTCGGTTTCGCCTCTCGTCTCTCGCTCTTTCTCGTTTCCAATTGCCTTTTGTTCCTATTGCTGCGTTTTAAGTACAGCAGCCACTCGAACCAGAAATTGGGTAAGTGGCTCAGTTCTAGGCTCGATTTCCCGCCTGGGCTGGATGCTCACCAAGTGACCCACTTTGGCGGCTTACACACATCTGTGTACTAAGTATGTGGTGTGGATCGCAAACATACAACGCATAGAAGAAAAACAAAGCCCGAGAATCGGACAAGAAAGAAGAAACCCCAGCTTGGCCTTCCTTTGCTTTGTTTCTTCGTAAATACTCTGCCAGAGCTCAGGGTGTTATGGAAAGTCTGTGAACCTACTCAATATTTGGCTGCATTATTATCTTATCTGCACATGATTTTAATTTATTTAAAAGGTGCTTACTCATAGGAATAATCAGGTGTTTGTTTTTTGAAAAACAAATCTCTAAATCTCCATGCCATCTGTTTGATTTTGTGCCCCCAGAACCACCTTTCTTCTGTAGTTCGTTTTGTGTATACAAAAAATTGGGAACTGCCGGAAACGGATCTCTATATCATTTTGCTGCCTTAAAATTGATCTAAACACAAGGGACTACATTTATAATTGAAAGAAACCAGGAAAATTGCTGTTATTAAAAGTATGGCTGTTACAGGGAATTATTAATCGAATTTGGTGATTAAATTCTATTGATTTCGAGGGAATATTAGCTTATACTTCGTTGTAAGGCTTTAAATTTATATAAATTGCTTAGGAAATTTCCACAATCTCAACTTTAAAGCGTATTCCATTGTTCGATCTTGAAAAGCCCGGCTTCTTTGGCGCTTTTCATTTGTAGTTTCTCTCTTGTTGTTACCCTGGGTAATTATATGTATTTATTCTCGCATGCGTGTGTGTGCTTAGTTAGACGATTGCCTGATAACGCCCCTCGGGTTTTCAATGGAAGATTAGCTAAATGTTTTCCCACTCGCCACATTGAGAACCGTCAAGCCGAAGGCTGATCGAATTAAATGCAAAATATAGCATTTTAATCGTAATCTCCTCTAGGCGGTTATTGAACCAGACAAGGCACAAGACGGAAAATATATTTAATGCAAAGATCCACTGGCGACAGCCCCTCATGGCTGACCTTCTCTCGCATTTTCTTTTGTAAATATTTAGCCACAATTTCAGATTTCAGAATTTCGAATCGCAAAGAAAGCTACTGCTGTCGGCTGTTCCAGAGATCTTTAAACCCTCTTAAACCGCAAACTCCGAGGGTCAGTCTGAGGTTGAACACTCACTTGATGGCCAATCATATGTCATCACTGCAAATTCCAGAGCAAAAAGAACACACAGCCACAGCCCACACGAGAATGAGAAAAGTATTTATCAATGGAAAACGCCAACACAGAAATAAGTGAGAGAAAAAAGACCCCAGTTTCCTCGAGATTATGGAGAAACTTGTGTGCGTATGTATTGTATTATATTTAAATACAATTGCTGTGGCTGATAAACAAAAGAAGCGAGAAACACAATCGTTCTGGCTGTCGGCTGGCTGTGTGATTTCCTCGAACCCTGCAGCTGTTCTGTTTGTTTTCCTTTAAGAAATTTATGTAAAAACAATAAACACTGGAATCGGGGGGCGTCAGTGGGCGGCGGGCACAATATATAGATCCCTGACCACGAAAACAAACCATTCGCTGGCTCAATTCATTATTCGCCCATCAGAATCGTTTACAAAATCGCATTAAAGGAGCGCAGCGCTGTCTGGCACAAATTATTTACATATGCCGTAGATTAAATTGTGCCCAGTGGGAGGCAGACTCTGGCGGGAATTGGCGGCGGGTTAATTGTTTGGCTTTAATTGCATTTGATATGGCCATAAAAGCGTTGCCCAAAAACCGTAAAGAAATCCAGAAGAGAAATGGCACAGATTGGCGGATATATACATTCATATAAATTTGGCGAGAGCCGATAAGCAGATCAGTGTGTATATGGAATAGTTCAAATAGTCAATAAAGTCCATTTGCTTGGGAACAGAAAGAAAAATCATAGGGAAAAACTTGAGGCAGAGTCGTCTGGCATTTTGGAATATAATTTGTGTTCGCTTTATGTCTTGTCTATATCTCGTTGTTGTTGTTGTTGTTCCGCCCAATTTGTTTTCATTTCGGCAATACATATATCCAGCATACATCTGGACTGACTGTATATATTTTTTGTGATTGAATTTTGGTTTATGAGATAAACGGGAGGGAAATACGAGAAAAAATTCGCATGATTAGAATGGAATTTATCTCTAAAAACAATAGAATTTGTTTCGCTTCCTTCCTCTTCCGTCTTTGGTTTATATCTCTCGCCCACTCTCGCCTCTGTGCCAGTTCAAAGTCGGATAATTCCATTTGCTTCACCAATACGTATATATTTATAATCGAAGGAAAGAAACCGCAGAGAGTATCCCAGTCCCAGTCCCCAGTCCCCATGCCCCAATGACAAAGTGTGGACGTCATTGCATTTGATCAGCTTTTGCTTTCATATGATTATAACTTAATTGAAATTAATTAGACGGGGTCAGCGCAGTCGGTCTTTGAGAAACTTTTATATAGAAATACATATGAGGTGATGGAAAGTGTGTAGATACTTGTTTCTTGATACTGAATACTTGGCTAATGGTTTTTAATACTTTTTCCAGAGAATGGGGTGGCTTTGAAAGCTGTGAAAGTTGATATAAAGTGACTAGACTTCGAGGAACAGCATGAAATATATTAAAGAACTTACAACTTTTGTTAAAAAAGGTTTACAAATATTTTAAGGTATTATTTCCTGCCCTGAAAATGTTTTTTAGACTTTATTTCGATTTAAAAAGTTTAAGACCCTATTTATAAATGAAAATTGGTCGCTCTTTGAGAAACTTTTATATAGAAATACTTGTAGATACTTGTTTTTTGATACTGAATACTTGGCTAATGGTTTTTAATACTATTTCCAGAGAATTGGGTGGCTTTGAAAGCTGTGAAAGTTTATATAAAGTGACTGTAATTCAAAGAACTGTCTGAAATATATTAAAGAAGTTACAACTTTTGTTGAAAAAAGTTTATAAATATTTTAAGGTATTATTGGCTGGCCTGAAAATGTTTTTTAACCTTTATTTCGATTGATACTTGTTTTTTGATACTGAATACTTGGCTAATGGTTTTTAATACATTTTCCAGAGAATGGGTGACTTTGAAAGCTGTGAAAGTTGATATAAAGTGTCTACACTTCGTAAAACTGTCTGTCTGAACTTACAACTTTGCTTGAAAAAGTCTTTAAAATAGTAAAAAGTTTTATTTCCTGCCCTGAAAATGTATTTTAAACTTGATTTCGATTTAAAAGGTTTGAAAAACCCATTTAGAAATGAAAAGTATACCTAAATTAACTTAATAACCAATTTTAACAATTTGATTTCAATTTGAACAGCAAAAAATAGCCTCAACACCTATTGAAAGGCGGAATTAGGCTTGGCTAACTAGGCTTTTCTATGCGACGCGTGCTGGGTTCATTGAACTGGGCCGAAAACCAATTTTCGTTTCTTCTGACCGGGTGACTTGTTTTTCAAACCCAAACTTTCCGCTGACCACTGCAAGCGGGTCTCTTTATCAGCGCGTTGCACCCCCGAAAAGCCATTTGACCACTCCGAATGCCTGTTACCATAAAAGAGCATGGGCCAGGTCTTCTCGCTCCTCGCTCCTCGCTCTGCTCGTGACTCACATGGCCCGCTCCATTGGAAATCGAGCAGCGAAGCGTGCCAGAAGCTACGCTCTGGCTTGCCACCAGTTTTTTTCTCCCCCGGTTTTTTATTTTGTTTTTTTAAATGCTGCCCCGTTCGTGCAACACAAAAGCCACAATGCAGAACTACTGACTGAGGAAAACAAATTCGGTTTCAGTCAACAAAAAGTCTGCCCAGTGCGCGGAACCACCGACAGCTATAACTTTATCACGAAGCGAACGTAATCAGAGAGCTAATTCAGGCCTTCGCCTCGTTCATTGCAGTTTTGAAGAGCCGCTCGAAAGACCAAAGTCAACTGGAGTTGGCTGCCATGATGCGATACTCGGAAATCTCACGTGACCTGTCCACGGATAATCTGCGCTACTCAGAGGTGAGTTTACTAAGCCAAAAACTCTTAAAGAAAACATATTTATATGAGCAAATGTTCTTATCCTTTTAGCTAAGCAGAAAACCCACCACGGACTACAATGGATATACGGGTCAGGCCTATGCCACGGCTCAGTTTAAACACAGTTCGCCTCCTCCTCCGTCTGCTCCCACGACGATGCATCAGCAGCCAGCGCGATTGGTGGCCAAACAACGAAGTCCCAACCCCAATGGCAATGCCCATACCATGGCCTGTTTGCGCCAGGAGAAGGCCCAAAAGGAGCATCAGATGGACCCGCCCATGACGCAGCAGCAGGCCAGCAAGACTCTCAATATTAAGAGCACGCGGCGCAAGAACTCCATTGGTTGTCTAAACAGTTTCTCCTCCTCGCCAGATTCCCCTGGCTGCTACTATACCATAGCGTAAGTAATTACTACATCTAAATAAGATCTATAATTATTTAAATAATATATTTCAGAGCCTCGGCTGCACCGCCGTCCAAGTCGCAGAGTTTGCCGGCTCATGCCTCGTCCATCAAGCAGCTGGATGCGGTGATCTTGAGCGCGTTACGTGTACCCGCCGATGTGTTGGCCAATCAGATCACCCTCCTGGACTTCCCAGTCTTTGCCCTCATCCAGCCGGACGAGCTGAGCAGCTGTGCGTGGACGAAGAAGGATAAGCATGTCAATACACCGAATATTGTGGCATTTACCAAACGATTTAACCACACGAGCTTTTGGACAGTGCAGGAGATTCTAAATGCCGAGCAGCCCAAGCAAAGAGCCGAGATAATGACACACTTTATTAAGGTGAGAAAATTAGCAAACAAAAAAATGTAATTATCAGCTAATAAACTGTGTTTTTAGGTGGCCAAAAAGCTGCACGAGCTGAACAACCTGCACTCGCTGTTCGCCATTATTTCGGCCATGCAAAGCGCCAGCATTTATCGCTTGAAGAAAACCTGGGCCTGTCTGTCGAAGAAGGATCGTCAGTCCTTCGACCGACTCAGCGATATATTCAGCGACCAGGACAACTGGGCGAATCTGCGATCCTACCTTGAGAGTCTCCGCCTGCCCTGCATTCCCTATCTGGGCCTCTTTCTCACCGACCTGATCTACATCGATCTGGCGCATCCGCACAAGGGCGGCTTGGAGCCGGAGCAGCGTCGCAATAAGATGAATAACATACTGCGCGTGATCTCCAACTATCAGCAGTCGGACTACAAGCACCTGCAGAAGCATGAGGCCGCACAGAAGTATCTCACGTCCATCAGATACATTGAGGAATTGCAGAATATATTCGAGGAAGATCAGTACAAGTAAGAGGAGTTTTCTAATCTCTTATTTATATATTGTATTAATTTACTTCCCATTTCTTTAAGACGCTCATTAAATCTGGAGCCTGCCTCGCCCTCGGGTCCCAGCTCCTCCTCCTGCAGTTCCAAGGAGTCTTTTAATGTGGAAGCCGTAACCCCAGCCCTGGGCTGTTTGAATCTCTCGCCGGCCAAAACCATTGGCTCCATGCGCATGGCCAGCGGCACCAAGTTCGTGCCGGGCCATCGCAAGTGCCGGAGCCTGGGCACCAAGTAAGTAGAGGCCTCTCCCTAGAGCCTTTTCCCTTTGGTTTCCTTTGTTAACCACCTCAACTCTCACTGCGCAAATAATTGGACATGTGTACACCGGGTCCTTAATTAATCCTTATAATCCATGTCTCGTCTCGTCTCGTTTCGATTTCTCTGTCTTTCTCACTCGACTCTCGTTTTGCTTTTGGCTTATGCTTTGATTTTCCGCGTGTGTGTTTGTTTGTTGGTATTTTGGAATTGGAAGATTTCGCAGCAGCAGCCTGCCGCGAAACTTTGCCCAGAAGTGCCAGTGCTGCATTGTGATGATAGCGCCGGGCATTGGCACCATATCGAACAAGGGTTGCAGATGCCGTCGGTGAGTCCAAGAACCAGAAGTCCAAGTAGCTAGGCTATGTGTGTGTGTAATGCCAGCCTGTAACCGAATAACCCAAACTATATGCTGATGTGCTGCTCCGATGCGTTGTTCTCCTCATTTTACCATCATTTCAAGTTGCAAGTTGAAAAGTTGAAAGTTTTCATTTCATTTATTTTGCACGGACCCGAGTTGGAAACGCTTCGTATGAAAAAAAAGACACACGCCTCCACACCTTCCTCATTGCATTTGGTTTCTGATTTTTACACAAAGCACACACTTCCCTTCCAATTACATGAAAAAAAGAACAAGACTTGGGTTGATTTGTTATGGAAATAAGACTTCTTTGGGCAAATCTAAGGAGAGTTTATAGTTACTACATAGTTTAGCTTAGAAAATGAATCAATTTCCCTTTAAAACTAAGCTTTCCAATGCAGAAAATCACTTTTAAAGTAGTAAATAAATTTATAACCACTCCCCCTCTAGATTTACCCAAAGATCTCACTTGTTATCTCCACAAAATCAACCCAAACCATTTATAAATACAAAACGCAGTTCATCCTTGTTTGCCTTTTGCTATTTCATTTCTTCTCATTTGTTTGAACAGCATGAATGGCTCTCAACTTGTAAAAGAATACCCAACTAAACCATTCTGTATTTGCAGTATCTTTGGCAAAATTGCACCGCATGCCCATGGCGATGGATATCCGCAACACCTGCACTTGGAGCTGGATCCCAGCCAGCAACAGCCACGCCACCACCTGCTGGATGATTCCCTGCTAGAGCACAGCGACGCCATATCCCAATCGGATCTCACCTCGCTGGAGAGTGCCGAGGGCATTATGTGCGATTTCAGTGGCAGCGATTGCGATTTAATGTCTCCGGAGGCAGCAGCCGCCATGCAGGGATGTGTCCGTCGAAAAACTGTCCAGAAAGAGGGAAGAAAACCGGCGGTGGCTTCTTGGCAACGCTACTGGCTGCAGATCTGGGCCAATTCGTTGGTGTACTTTCCGCCCAAGTCCTTTAAGGGCAGCGAACGAAGCGATTTCAAAAGGGAACCCTGCAAGGTGTGTCCCCTGGATGGATGGTATGCCCATGTCAGTGACAATACCAAGCACAAGAACACCTTTGAGCTGTGCCACCGAACCCTGGGCACCGTCTATCGCTTCCGGACGGACAGTCCGCAGATGACGCACCTCTGGTCGAATGCCATCTGCAAGCTGGCCACCATGCGTGTGCCCAAGCCGCTGCCCGCCAACCTGATGTCCTTCGAATGAGCTTCGAGAAGGGGAAGAACAAACAGAACTCGAATATATATAGTATATATTGTACTCATCGTAGCGTAATGCCTAATTTTAGTTAGCTTTATCCTTGAAACGTGCACAGCCAAAAAGAGAGAAAAAAACCACCCACCAAAACCACTCACAACTACTCACTCCCTGAAACGAGGCGACCACAGAACATTCCCACAACCACAACGAACGAACAAAAATTGCAGCCTGCATCTAAGAGAATCGATTTCAAAATGGTATTTCAAAAGACTGACACCGAAGGAGGAGGAACAGAGCAGAGAAGCAGTAGTAAACGAAGGAGCAGAAGCCACACAATCACACAACAGACTAAAACAAGAGCAACGCCAGGGATACTATAAAGATCCCCAATTATTCAACAGCCCTGGCAGTCCTATTTGATAGAATTTGGGGTATTATATTTCCCCAAATTCAATAGAAAGCGGATGGATCAGGGCTGTCGTGTCGTATCGTTTCTGTACTGTCTCTTTGCTGTATGTATTTTGTATTTGTAATATTTAAAATTAAGTCGATTATTTGGACATTTACTCAACTTTATTTTGCGCTAATCGTGCCATACTAGTTCTAAATTTGTGTTCACACAACGACGATTACTGTAACAAAGAATCAAAAATCAAACGAACTTTCTACGCGTAACTAAGGGCTTTAATATAAAATGTATCGCTACCACTATTCATGATTCATGATCAACCATCAGTTAATCTGTATAATCTGCCTTAAGTTGATGCACTCTAGACATGTAACTACAGCTATAAAATACATATAAAACTTTATCCGATAAGTTGCATGCGTGAATTTCTTCAGCAAAACGAAAGTAAATGTTAGTTATGTGTTTTTTTTTTTGTGTCTGTTGAGATGGCCTCGTGAATTGTTCAACTCCTGAGCTTTGTCACACATACAGATTTTTCATTTGCAGCGTTTTTACACTAGTTTAAGGCAATGAAATGCAACAAAAACAAATTAAACCACAAAACGAAAGAAAGAAATGTGTATTTTGTGGGTTATATAAGGCAGCCAAGGGTTATTTACACACAAATCAGATCGTGCCAAGTGCGGGAATTTGCAAATTCATTCGCACAGACGCACTGAATCCCAATTAGGGAGCTTGTCGCGCGAGGCCTTTAAAGAGTGGAGATTGTCTAGCGGCGGCGCCAGTCGATTGCGAAACATAATGACGACGACGATGCGAAGCAGTGGCAACAGGATGGAGGAGACATATCCATGGATCAGTATTAAACTTAAGCCCCTGCTGATGCTGCTGCTCTTGGCGTCTATTTGCCTCAGCTGCTGTCTGGGCGGCAAGACAACCACCTTGTGAGAGGATTACACAACCATCCAGCCACTAGACCACTTTCACTAAACTATCTTCCTTTCCCCCACGAAAAATGTGCAGTGTGCGCCACACAGACACCCTGGATCCGCAGGCCGACGGCTTCTGGGCCAACAAGACCACCTGGAACGCCCGCTGGGTGAAGTACTGGCGGGCTAAGAAAATCTACGAGCCCGTCTGGAAAAAGGTCTGGACGCCCACCGTCCACAACGAGTGGGTGCCGCTGCCCAATGCCCCCAACGAATGGGAGGCGGAGAAGGGCCATTATTCGGACAAGTACTGATCTTCCCCCTAGACTCGCCATAAGCATAGTATTTAGTTATTTATCTTTTATTTTGTATTCACTTTCGGCTGGTAATTAAAACCTAGAGATAATTTAAAGTGGCGCCAAGGCATATGGAAGTGGATGGATGGCCTTATGAGCTAACGACTGGTTTACGACTATTTACAAGGAGCTGGTGGGGCGTCTGGGCGTCTCAGTGATGCAATGGCGGATGCTGAGCGACGCCTACGCGCCGGGAAACTTGAATGACTGCGAGGTGGCTGCCACCGAGGCAGCGGCGGCGGGAATGGCCACCGGGGACTTGGCCGCCTCCAGAGCCTTGGCCGGAAAGTCGGCACTGGCCACAGGCTGGAGAAGCGTGGGCTTTCCGGCAGCATTGGTGTCATCTCGTTTCCAAACCACCTTATCCTTTACGGCCGATTTCACGGGGGCGACAGCAGAGGCGGCGGCACCCGAATCCTTGCGATCCCAGTCCCAGCCATGCTCGTGGTGGTCGTGGTGATGGTGGTGATCGGGCGAGGGGAACCATTCGGAGATGACCACGGGCTTCCAGATCTTCTTCCAGCCAGGCACCCAGATCTCCTTCCAGCCGGGCACCCAGATCTGTTTCCATGCCTCCTTCCATTCCTGGAAAGGGAAATTTAAATTTAAAATTTAGTTTTTCAACGATTTAATTGTTAGTCTATTTAATATTTCACAAACTTACCAATTTATCGGTCCAGATTTCCTTCTTGGCCGGTTTCCAGTACTGCTTCCATGCCTCCTTCCACTCCAGCTTCTTCTCGGGCACCCAGATTTGCTTCTTAGCTGGCTTCCAGATCTTCTTCCAGTGCGACTTCCAGACCACTTTCTAAAAGGTTTTTAAATATAATAACTTTTATAAAAGATTTCCTTTTGAAGGGTGTGTTTTTTACGAACCTTCTTCCACAAATCGTGGCTGGTGTACTCCCAACCTTCATGATCCTTGCCCAAATATTTTTCGCCGGGAATGCCAACCTGGAAATTAAGAATTAAGAAACATTTGTTTTAAATTCCTTTTAAAAGTTTTAATATGTTTAATTTATGTTTACCTTGACCAGTTCTGGTGTCCAAATCTGCTTGTAATCGGGTACTTGGATGTCCTTCCAGGCGGGCACTAGAATCTCTTTCCAGTGGGGAACCTTTTGGAATAGAAGAAGAATTTTTAATTAACATACAAAACAGGAAAGAGATTTTTTGAGAGTGAAGAACCTACCCAAATCTGCTTCCAGGCAGGAACCTGGATCTCCTTCCAGCCGGGCACCTTCACCCAATGAGGCTTCCAGATCTGTAAAACAATTAAAATTTTAATTTTCCAATAATAGTTTCTACTTGAAAATATAAATTTTTATTTTCCTCTTGCGTTTTTTATTTAGTTACCTTCTTCCACGAAGGATTCCAGATCTGCTTCTTGGCCGGATTCCAGATCTTCTTCCAGCCCTCCTTCCAGGTCACCTTCTTCTTCCAGTACCCGGGATCATGGTGATGCTCATGGTGTTCGACATGCTCGACATGCTCGTGAATGTGATGGTCGTGGAACAGGGAATCCCCCAGTCCCCCGAGGTCGATCCTCTGCTGGGCAACGCTCTTGCTGTCCACCTGGGAAGCGGCAGGCTGCTGGTCCACGACAGCCTTCGAGTGGCTGCCAACGATGGCCACGGAGAGCACACCGAGCAGACCCAACTGCAACACGAAGAAGATACCATCATGAGACTTGGGCAAACAGACCGAGATACAAATCGAAAGACTTGGGAAACAAACTGAACAAGGGATGCAGGGGAAAGACAAGACAATGACGGAGGCGGGCATGAAGAAAGCCTGTACAAATTGAATTCGCAACGATCATGGCTAATGAATTCCATATTCTCCAAAGAAAGGTGAGTGACTGGAAACGAGTTTTAAGTGGGTCATAATCTGGCATTGTCTGAGAAAGAGAAATGTTGCATCATAACCTGCCGCCGCCGCTGCCGCCGCTTTGTGATGTTTATAATTTCGTGCAAAGCCTGACCTGGGTCAAGACCTACTTGATGCCGATGACAAATAACCAGGCAGGGCAAAGACTT
Organism: Drosophila orosa; assembly: GCA_018904745.1. Lineage (NCBI taxonomy): Eukaryota > Metazoa > Arthropoda > Insecta > Diptera > Drosophilidae > Drosophila > Drosophila orosa. The sequence goes on from JAEIIH010035329.1 coordinate 19,187, forward strand.
TTCAGGTCTGCCCCTCTTTATTTGGTCAATTTGTTTTATTATGTAAATTTCCCTTATATTGTAAAGGCAATACACAAACATGGAACCTGGCTGGGGAGTGTCGCAAGCTAACTCTGCTCTTTATTTGGAGAATCCAACAAGGTCACAACCAACGCCTTTTGGGGATTTCGCAAAATCAGACCCGATTTGTGGCCACAATTTCAAAAGCCCACAACCTAATCCCAATCAATTTGCGCATAAATGTCAACGAGGCTCGATTATGAAATGGAAATTAGCGCCAGCAAAAATTATCTCATCGCCGTGCCACAAATAGTGCTAATTGTAGCAGATCGATCTCGTGCCGGCTTCCCCTACAAATCGTTGTATGTGGGGGCAGTGAAAGCTGTGCCGACGGGTTTCGCCTGCACCAGTTGGATCATCGGTCGTGAGGGAAAAGAGCTGCCGTCGCCACACTGCACCCCATGGACATGTATGTATGTCCGATGGTCGCTAATGAAACGATCGCGATTTTAATTGTTGACAATGCGACGGAAGGGAATCGGAATCGGCATCGGCATCCGATGGAGCCACCTGGCTTGGGTCTAACAAAAACTGCATGGTTCGTGATGTTGACGACCAGCAGGAAGAAAGTGTTTTTCTTTGGCCAGTTTTAATCCCTTTTTTCCTCAGTCAATGGACAGAGTTGGATGGGAAATGATTTAATTCGTGGAAAATCATAATCTTATAGGAAAAAGTTATGAAATTTAAATGGAAGTAATTAAGGTAAGCCTGAGATTTGATTGTTTAATAATTCAGCAAACTTTTTGAGACATTTTTAAGGGGTAAACAACAGCTTGGCCTTCGTTATAAAATATTTATAAAATAGTTGAGGAATTTAGGCAGTCAAAATACAAAAATAAACACAATATTTTATATTCTACAATAATGGAATGGAGATTTATCTCGTTTCTTGGGGTAAAACAAATATGCATTTTTTTTTTTTGTAACAGCAAATATAACAACATTATTGGAAAGCTTTATAAAAACAATCATTTACATATTATCGCTTTAAATATTTGCTAAATTATTACAAAATATATTCCTATCATATCTAATATCATTAAGTTTCTTATTTATTACAAATTTTAAAAAATAGCTTTAGATATTCCACTAGATTCGCTTCTGTAATTCTGTAATTAATATTATTTTTGCTATAACGCCTTCTAAATTTATAACACACATCTACATCAAGGTTACCCAATCTTCAAAATTTATCACGTAATTTGGCCGACAAAAAATCTTGCAATTTCCTTCAAGGAACTCGCTGAGGCGTAAATCCCCTCCGAAAATTGATTGCAACAACAGAAAACAGCTAAAACTTTAGCAAGCTATGCAAATATAATAAAATAATTGCCAACTTTGGGCCCAAAGTACACCATTAGTTCCACTTGTTGGCAGTGCCACCCCCATGTCTCCATGTTAATTTCCATTTCGCGACACTTTTCTTGTATATTTCTTTGGTAATTACCACAAAGTGCCGCTGGATCCTCATGGCTCCCGATTACAGCTGGTGAAAACGCTTAAGATATAGCACTATCTGAGTATGCACTATTCCGGCGGGTTGTATGTTGGATTATTTATCACTTTGTGCCACTTGGGGGGTTGGACTTGGGTGGCTGTTACCACCTATTTGGCCACTTTCGTGGAATCGACTGTCGCGCCGAAGATCGGGCACCTACGGTTAAATAGACGCGCAGGTGCAGCCGGCGAAATGAGAGCAGGCCCTGTGTGTGTGTTTCACTCTCTTACTCTTACTCTCTATTTCTCCAGCTCGGTGTTTCTCCAGTGAAAACGAGAGTCGAAGCCGAGCGCAGACCTTGAATTTTGATAACGGTTTCGTGTGTAAACAAAGCCAAACAGGCCAAGCTTTTGGCTCCCAAAGCTTCAAGTCAGGCCAAGCCGGCTTGGAGCTCTCTTTGCCTCTCTTTCTTTTCATATATAACCCTCTCTTTTTTTTTTTGTATATATTTTTTTATTTAATTTTTTATAGCTCTTTTTTGGGTCTGGAGAGACGTGACTTGGTCGGCAGGCTGCTCCAAATGTTGTAATCGCCATGAAAAAGCTTATGGCCATAAATGTTATAAATCTCAATAAAGAAAAAAGTTCATTTAGGCAATGCAAATTAATCGCACGCAATGGCTAGGAGGAAATCAACGAAACAAACAAACCAAACAAATCGAAATCGAAGAAATAATAAACCCCACAGCCTATTGCGTTTGTTTTTTCGGTTTTTTTTTTGTTGAGTGATTATTGTTTTTTGGGAATTCTTATTGTCCAATCGCCGCGAAGGTCGTCACGTCTTCGGGTGGGATTTTGATATGCCAGGTGGTGTCGCATTAATTAGATAGTTTTTAATGTAATTTATTGTCCAGCCATCGTAACTCGGTTAAGGGCAATGCTCGTGGACGTGCCTATTGGTTTAGATCCCCATTCATCCCCCATTAGCCAATGCATTTTCGCATTGCCATGTGGCAACACTTGGCCAAATGGCTGGAATCCGTTAAAGACAATAGCCAGCATTGCTTATTTTTCATTTTCCATTATCCATTATCCATTTTCCATTTGATTTCATTTCCTGCCACATTTTCAGTTGGGATCCAAGACATGCGGAATACCGCTCTTTAAATGGTTCGATTCATTTGGCCAAAAGCAAGTTAATTGCATGTTGATTTAATTTCAATTGAATGAGCAGCCCGTCGGCGGCCATCGCAGGGAGTTCCAGGTGCGTGTTACACTTTGTGGGAAGTGCTTAATTAGTTGCATAACAACTACAAATTAAACTATAAGTGTAGCAATCGAATTATACCATTCGTTCTCTGCTGTCCTGGATGGACTTTCACTCCCTGCCTTTCACCCTTAATGGCCTGGCCATCAATTGCCTCCTCCGACAGCCAGTTCCACCCTCCGTACAAGGAAGTGCCAAAACGTGATTCAGCACCGGACGAGTGAACCGAAAATCATATTAATATTCATCAATTTGAGATAGATACCATACATATATAGAGTCCCCTTTCAGGAAGTGCAGCCACAAAAAAAAAAAAAGAAAACTGGACTGAAATGCGTAACAACTTGCCCATGGCCATGCGTTCAGCTTAGGCCATGTCCTCCTCCTCGATCTCCTCTAGCTTTTCCTCGCCACTGAAACTTCAAGCTCCCAATCGCAGACGGTGTTGAACCACTTTTACTTTCCTTTCCCCTCTCTCTCTCTCTCTCTCGAGCTCACTCTGCTGTGATGTGGAGTTTTATTTTTTATTTATTTATGCCTTTCATGATTATTCATCTTATCGTCGACGGTAATCGGTCAATGTATGCGGAGGCTACAAGGGTGTTTTGTGTAGTGGTTTCTGCACGGAAAATAAACAATGCAGAAATAAACAATAAAGACATTAGGTGTTTGTATAAATAAACATTTACATTTAGAGCTGTAACTTATTTACTAATAAATCAAT
>JAEIIH010035337.1:0-75599 GCA_018904745.1 Drosophila orosa
TTATCTATTACTTATTAAGGAACAACTCATTTGATAAGATTCCTATTAAGTATAGAAGTGCATTTTGAACAAAACTATTTCTATATAATCTTGGAATATTAATGCAATCATTCCTCTGGCATTTACTATGTCATCGTCTCATGGGGGAAAAAAAGCAAACTGTTGTATTAATTGATAAAATTCCTCTCTTTCTCTCTCTCTTTTTAATATTGAACACTTATCTTTTGAATACAAGTTTAAGAGAATCGCAGAACAGACCCCAAGGAACGTATTACGCAAGAGCTTTTCAATGAAGTATGACTCAAGACAGATTCTATGTAATGATTACAAGGGTTCCAATCCAAACAGCAGGCCTCCACGCTCTTTCTGTCCGATAACCCCAACTGACCCTGGCCATATCAACCGGCTCTCATTCTCTCTCTCCGTGTGAGCTGCGAGACAGATTGCCACTGCGTGTGCGGAAGGCAGTCGATAGCTTCACCGAGCACCGCCAGCATGTCGGACACGTCTTGGACGAGACTTCTCTCGTTGTTGGGGCTGCTCTGGCTGGCGCTTCTCCAGCAGACTGCCTTGGTTTCTGGGGAGGATGCACCGGCCTTCCAGCGCATTTACCAAACGGAGAAGACTGTGAGGCGAACCAAAGGTCTGGAGATGGGCAGCTATGTAAACAAGAGTATCGACCCCTGTGTGGACTTCTATGCCTATGCCTGCGGCAATTGGCGATCGACATCCACGCCCCAGGAGCAGCATGCTCAGCAGATAGACAGGGAACTCCTCTTGCTCATACAGGAGAGCGTTGTGCGAGAGGACAGCCCCTTAGCGCGACAGGCTAAGGAGTTCTTCAAGTCCTGCTTGGCGGCACAGGCTGAGCAGAGCCAGCAGCAGCAGCAGTTCCTCAGCGAGTTTATCAGCCAGAATGGTGGCTTCCCAGCGGTTCCCGGCTCCCAGTGGGTGGTGCACCACCACGACTACGACTGGCTAAGAGTTCTAGGTGGACTGCGACGCCGCTACGGAATGGACATCCTCATCGGACTTCGGGTGGGCTATAACTATGAAAGCGTCTTCGAGAACAGCCTTTACTTAAGTGAACCCAGCACTGTGATTCCGCGGGAGCTGTGCATCCAGAATCGCTCAGACATCAGAGATTCAATTTATGCGCCTTTGGAGCGACGGGTGGCCCGTGAACTGAAGACCTGGCTGGCCTTGGGCAATGAGGAATCCGCCCGCCTGGCCGCAGACATCCTCACCTTCGAGCACGAGCTTTGCGGCAGCATGAGCGGCGGCTCCTTGAATCCCTGGGATGCCGAGAAGCAGCTGTACCAGGCGAACTACACCCGCAAGACTCTGTCCGAGCTCGGCCAGCTATTTGACCTAAACCTGGAATCCTATGTGACTGCAAGCTATGATCAGGTGATCTTCAAGCCCGTCTACATGGCTGCACCGGAGTACTATCGCCAGCTTAAGCGCACAGTGGCTGCTCACAATATGAGTTTGGTGGCCAATTACATCATGTACCGTGCGATAGCCGCTCTAAATTTTCCTATGGACGAACGGCCTCCATTGAGAAAAATACTGTGCTTGGAGCGCATCAAGGAGTTGATGCCCAGTGCTTTGGGAGAACTGTATGCCCGGCAGTTCGGTGCTGAGGACACGAGGAAAGACTTGGACAGGCTCTTTGAGATACTTCAGATGGCTCTGAGGAAAAGTCTAAGCGCCGAATGGTTGGAGGATGTCAGTCGACGGGTTGCCCAGCGGAAGCTTCAGGATCTAAAGCTGCAACTGCCCAGCTACGAGCGTCCTCCTGCCCTCAAGCTGCAACTGAAGCGCGCCAACTATTGGAAAAATCTGCGTCAGCTGTTGGAAGCGGTTCAGTCGCAGCGAATGAACCAGCTCTTTGAGGAATTTCCGCTCACACCGCACGATCCCGTGGAGGCTTACGAGGCCAGGGTTCGTCTGCGACCGGTGCAGCGTCGCTTGGACATGGGTTTGGCCCTGCTCCAGGCGCCAGCCTACAATCATCACTATGGCCACACCTTCCGCTATGCCACCTTGGGCCTGAAGCTGGCCCAGCAGTTGGTCACTGCCTTCGATGATATCCACTGGTCGGTGGGGCTGCTCGAGCGCGATAATTGGGATGGCGACACAGCTAGGAAGTACCATCTCCGAAGCGACTGCTTCAGCCGCCAGGTAGAACACTATCTGAGAGCTAACTTGACCGCCACCAGGCAGCTGATCAAGGACAGTGCAGCCCTAAACGTGGCCTTTCAGGCCTATCTCACCTGGCTGGGATTTCAGGAACCTAACAACGACTTGGACATGCTACTCAATGAGACGCTGCCGGGAGTGGATTACACAAATACCGCCCTTTTCTTCGTAGCCTATGCCCAGCAGTATTGCGATCTGGAGGAGTTTCGTCCTAAAGACGACCAGACAACGGCCGGGGGATGGCTTTACAGTGCGAAACAGAATCACACCTGGACGCGACTCCAAGTGAACGGGCCTTTGCGAAATTCGGCGGAGTTCGCTAGAGACTTTCGATGCCCCATTGGATCGCCCATGAATCCCGCCACCAAGTGCAGTATATACTAGGCCAGATTTGTGTACAAATATCAATAGAAATATAACCTGGTTTTGAAGAATATACAAATAAATGCAACGATTTTTTCCTGTTAATTTATTTAAAGTAGTTCCTAGGATAGAAATCTATAGAGTCACTCGGCTAGTTTGCCTATTTCTAGTTAATCTGCAAATGGGAAATGCTTCTATTTCTGGAAAAGACTCTACCCCTTCTTCGCGGGCGGGGGAATTACAACATTCGTTGATAGGAGGAAAACCTTGTCACCAAGCGATTCGTGTTGATGTTCTATCAATGCCAAGTTCTCGGCTCGTGAGGCCAAGTTTGTTTACTTCTCTCGCGGATTTCAGAGCATCGGTAGGTGCGATAACCTCCAGGGACTGAGAGCGAACTTGACCCAATTCTCGCAGGTTCAAGTCCGAGCCTGTGGAAGCTTCCGATCTGTCGCTTATCAAGCCTCGAAACACTCGCAACTCAGTCGATTTTTCACCGCCAAGATGGGAGCTACCAGAAGCGCTTGGCTGAGAGTGCTCCTCAAGTGGTTGTTCCTCTACGGAATCGAGCTTTCCGTCGTGACTGGAGCCCGGTACAATAATAATAACATTAACAGTATGACTCGAATGCAGATGCAGGGCGGAGCCAAGCCAGATACTCGGGAGGAGCACACGGCGCGCCAACTGATGGCCTCGGACATGCAAAAGTACATGAACCTGAGCGCCGATCCCTGCACGGATTTCTTCGAGTACGCCTGCGGTCTCTGGGGAGACTACCACAAGCGGCAGCTGCGGCTGGGGGAGCTGTACACCGCCCAGCAAGTGATGGAGACCAAGATCTCGGACCAGTTGCAGCAGCTGCTCACACAGCCACTGCCGCCGCAGCGTCACCCAAACGGCTACAGTGAGCCCAGTATGGCGAATGTGAGGAAAGCTCGAACCTTCTACGAATCCTGTGTGGCCGTGGAGGCAAATGCGGGCGAAAGACGCCGCTTCCTCACGAAGATCCTCAAGGACAATGGCGGACTTCGCAATGTTCCAAACTCTAATTGGCAGCACAACCGCCATTGGGTCCAAATTCTGGCCGATCTGAAGAGGAAATACGGATTGGACATTCTTCTGGGACTGGAAATAGATCTGAACCTCCAAAACATGCAGGGGAATAGCATATACTTCGGAGAGCCCAAGATCACCATAATTCCCGAAGAGCACTGCAATGCGGTGGCCACCAAAGGTGCACAAGTGAAGGACGAGATCTACGAGCGGGTCCAACAGCAGGTGGCGGAGAACCTTCGGGACTGGTTCGGCGTGGACACGGGAGAGGCGTCCCGCTTTGCCGGAGACATTGTGCGCTTTGAATTCGAACTCTGCAAGCGTTTGAGGGAGCAGGATATTCAAATGCCCGAGGAGGAATCCCCGCTGCCCGTTTCCGGCCCAATATACGGAGCTCGCTCGCGAACAGGACAGGGTCGATTGCACCGCCAGAGGGGAGGGATGAATCTCAACGAGCTGACCAATGAAATGGGCAATGTGTTGGACTTTAAAATGTTTGTGGAGCTAGTCCTAGAGAATCCATATTCGAATACGGTCTACCTGCGTTCCCCGGAATACATAAAGCATATGATACAAACAGTGAAGGTCAGCAACCGACTGACTATTGGTGGCTACATTATCTATGTAGCCCTCAACGAGCTCAACCAGCCTCCGGAAGAACCTCCCTCGCAACGCGCTCGCCAGTGCGTCCAAGTCACGCAACGACTCTTTCCCCAAGTTCTGGGCGAGATGTTCCAGCGCCAGGTGCAGCGTGACAATGCCAAACACGACTTGGATGCCGTTTTCCGCGATGTAATTAAGGCGCTCGAGCAGCAGATGCGTGTGGAATGGCTGGACGAGAACGATCGAAGGGCTGTCAGGACTAAACTCTCCCAGTATCGCGCCCTGCTTCCGGACTACCAGAGTTTGGACCTCTCTGACTTGCAGTTCCAGAAACAGGACGACTACTGGCGTCGCTTGGAGATTGTGCTCAAATATCGATCCAGAAGGCAGTTTGAAAGCTTGAACGGTAACGATTTTGGCCAGGACTTGCATGGCATCCTGGATGCCTTCGAAGTGCGGACAGCACTGGCTCCCCGCCAACAGGCTGTTCTAGTTGGATGGGGTCTCCTTCAGCCTCCTTACTACAATTACTACTATCCCAAGGCGATTAAATACGCCCTATTGGGTCAGCGGCTGGCCAGCGCCTTGGTGCAGGCTTTCGACGACGAGGGATGGAACCGTCACCCACAAGCCACCTCCCAGTGGAATGAGCTGACCATGGCGGGATATCGAAACGTCAGCGAGTGCCAGCGAGCCCAGTACAGTAGCTATCTGTACAATGAGCCAGGAGAGTTCCAGAATGTCACGAGGCTTAGGGAGATAATAGCCGAAGGCAGTGGCCTTAACATTGCTTTCAAGGCCTATTTGGAGTGGCTGGAGCAGCAGGACTACAGGCTGGGTCCCCTTCTTCAAAAGGAAACTCTTCCCCAGCTGAACTTCAGCAATACGCAGCTGTTCTTCATATACTTTGCGCAGTCACGTTGCTGGGCGAAAGACAACCAGGAAGCCATCCTGGACTCGATGCCCCTGATGCAGCACACACCGGAGAGATGGGACGTGAATGGACCACTGAGCAATACGGCGGAGTTCGGGCGCGAGTTCGGCTGCGCTCTGGGCACGCCAATGAATAGCGGGGATAAGTGTTTGGTTTACTGATAAAATTACTAGAAAATAAAGAAGATGGACCTGGAGCTATTGAATTATTATTGGCGGAAAACCATTAGTCTGGTCATTGCCGAAAATGTATGCATTTTGTAATCTCTAAGCAACTTGTTTTTGTTTATCTCTCAATGCCAAGTTCTCGGAATCTAAGGCCGAGATTGTTTACTTCTCTCGCGAATTCCTGAGCTTCGGCGATAAGCCGTAGGTGATGAGAGCACTCTGGACGCGATTCTCGCAGGTGTAAGTCGGGTCTGTCTATTATCAACCCTACAGGCTGCGCATTTTAGTCTACTTTTCGACGCCAAGATGAGATCTTCGAGAAGCGCTGACTGGATTGCGCTTTTAATATTGCTATTGTGCGGCATCCACCTTTCCGGCGTGACTGGAGTGCGCCCGAAAAAAAATCCGGGTTATCGAGAGGAGCAAATAGTGCGCCAACAGATGTCCTCGGATATACAAAAGTACATGAACCTGAGCGAGGATCCCTGCACGGATTTCTTCGAGTTCGCCTGCGGCAACTGGGGAGACTATCACAGCGTGTACACCGCCCAAGCACTGATGGAGAACAGAATCTCGGAGCAGTTGCAGCAGCTTCTCATGGAACCGCTGCCTCCGCAGCATCATCCAAACGGCTACAGTGGGCAGAGTTTGGCGAATGTGAGGAAAGTTCGAGCCTTTTACGAATCCTGTGTGGCCGTGGAGGGGAATGCTCCCGAACGACGCCGCTTCCTGATGAAGATCCTCCAGGATAATGGAGGATTGCGGAATGTTGAGAATTCCAATTGGCAACATAACCGCCAGTGGCTACAAACTCTGGCCGAATTGAGAAGGAAATACGGATTGGACATACTTCTAGGACTGGAAATCGATCAGAGCATACACTTTGGAGAGCCCAAGCTCACCATTATTCCGGAGGAGCACTGCAATGCTTTTGACACCCACGGAGATCGGGTGAAGGAAGAGATCTATGAGCAGGTGCAAGAACAGGTGGCGGAAAACATGCAGGACTGGTTTGCCATGGACGCTGGAGAAGCGTGCCGTTTTGGGGGAGACATCGTGCGTTTTGAATTTGAACTCTGCAAGGGAATGCGAGTGGAAGATATTCAAGAGCCCGAGGATGAATCGCCCAGAGCACTTCCCCTGTACGCAGCTCGTTCTCGAAGTGCTCAGAGGCAGCTAAAAAGCCGGAGGGGGGGAATGAGTCTCACCGAACTCACCAACGAAATGGGTAATCTGTTGGACTTTAAACTATTTGTGGAGATAATCTTGGAGAACCAATACCTAGGTGCAGTCCACCTGAAATCCCCGGAGTATATAAAACACCTAATAAGGACTGTGAAGTCCAACAACCATATAACTCTTACTTGGTACATTATCTACGTAGCCCTCAACGAGCTCAACCAGCCTCCGGAAGAACCTCCCTCGCAGCGCGCTCGCCAGTGCGTCCAGGTAACGCAGCGACTCTTTCCCCAAGTTCTGGGCGAGATGTTCCAGCGCCAAGTGCAGCGGGACAATGCCAAACACGACCTTGACGCAGTTTTTAGCAATGTTATCAAAGCCTTTGAACAGCAAATGCATGCGGAGTGGCTGGATGAGAAGGATCGAAGGGAGGCCAGGACCAGACTCTCTCAGTACCGATTAATTTTCTCGGATTATAAGAATTTGGATCTCTCCGACTTGCAGTTTCACAAACGGCAGGACTACTGGAGTCGCTTAGAAATGGTTCTTAAATATCAATCCGACCAGCAGTTGGAAAGATTAAGGGATAGTGACAATGGTCAGGACTTGAATGATCTTCTGGACGCCTTCGAAGTGGGTACGTCGTTGGCTTCCCGCCAGCAGGCAGTTCTAGTTGGATGGGGTCTCCTCCAGCCTCCTTACTACAATTACTACTATCCCAAAACACTAAAATACGCCTTGTTAGGTCAGCGCTTGGCCAGTACCTTGGTCCAGGCTTTCGTCGACGAGGAATGGAACCAGTGGACCGAGGTGACCAAGGCGGGATATCGAAACGTCAGCGAATGCCAGCGAGTTCAGTACAGTAACTACCTGTACAATAATCCAGAAGAATTCCGGAGCGCCACAAGGCTAAGGAAGATTATAGCCGAGAGCAGTGGCCTCAACATTGCTTTCAAGGCCTATTTGGAGTGGCTGGAGCAGCAGGACTACAGGCTGGGTCCACTCCTGGAGAAGGAAACTCTTCCCCAGCTGAACTTTAGCAATACGCAGCTGTTCTTTCTCTACTTTGCGCAGTCGCAGTGCTGGGCAAAGGATAATCACGAAGCCGTACTGAACTCGATGCCCCTGATGCAGCACACACCGGAGAGATGGGACGTGAATGGACCACTGAGCAACTCTGTTGAGTTTGGGCGGGAATTCGGCTGTGCTCTGGGCACGCCGATGAACAACGGGGATAAGTGTTTGGTTTACTAATGACCAGGCGACGGAAATAAATTACTTGGAAAGAAAGTCAATAGTGGAGTTATTAATTGAAGTGTAAAAGTCTTCAGTATAAACAGTTTCTTTCATTGAAGTGCATCGAAAAATCAAAGCCAGTTGAATTGAGGTTTTTAAAGAAGAACCCCAAAATGGTTTCTTAGTATTTCAAGTGAATTATTCATTTTATAATTCTGTTTCACTGGGAGAAGGGCTAACAAAACAGGCTGCAGCGACTCATTAAGCTCGATCTATTACTTAAACTGCAAGCACAGATTTCTTTAAATATCGAAACTCTTGAACACAGCTCGACGTGTCTCCAGCCTGGGCTGGGTTTTAGGCACTCGAGCACGCAGCGCTCGTTCCAAGCATTGTCAGTGAGAGATATGGCCGCTCGTTAATATCCAACCATCGCATGTGGGCAGTACTCTCGACCTTGAACCGTCAATCGATTGCTCGTGGCCATATGGGATGCGGATGCGGGACGCACGCAATTCCGCTCTGTGTAACATTAAGCTTACCTGCAACGACAAAAGAATAAAGGGAAAATTATTAGCATCTTGTATAAAATAAACATTTATGCTTTATTAAAATTGATAAATTAAACTAAGTGAGTTTAAGAGATAATTTATGCAGAGATTTAAATTCCTAGAACCGTTTTTTGAGTGCAGTTATCGCAGTTAGGCATCTCACTGATTTCAAATGGAACGGAAGTGCATCATGGCCAGTGCATAATATTCTGTAAGCTCTTGGAGCGTATCATCAATTACTGTTGTGCGAAAATGGCATACAATTTGGCGAATCAATGCGTCATGGGACTGAGAAAAACACTATCGCTTAAAAAAATAGTGGAAGTTAAGTGTGTAATCGCTTAAAAGACAAAAAACAGAAGTGGGAAAAAAAGAGAAAACAAAAAACCTAATAAAAGAGCCCCACAACAAAGTAATTTTCAATTCACATTCGTAAGAAAAAGATGCCATGGCATCGGGTATATCATTATGGCCGCCGCCAACAAATGGGAAAAATGTTGTTCGCACAACGGCCATAAAGTGACGCGGAATTCCAGGCAACCGTCTTCAGCCACTCCGACTCCCGCGGCACCTTTAAGTATCTCGGCTCCCCCACAATTATCAGACATTGTCGAGACGAGAGCCATCAAATTGGCGTCGTCGGCGCCGTTTGTTGGTGGCTAATCAGCGAAAAGAGAAAGAAACTGCATGAAACGGAAGCTTTGGGAAAGCCAATAAGCAATAATTAACAAATAATCCATAAAAAATAACGATGCAAAGGGGCTTTGCATATGGCAATCAGAGGGACTGTGGGTATTCCTAGCCAGAATCCCCTCCTTCAGCAGAACAGAATAGAAACTCCTACGCCTATAAGCGGATTTCACACAAGGTGTGGCTCCCTATGGGATCCTTTACCTTTTTTCAAGTCCGGTTTTGCTTCACTGAAAGCGGCTTAATGAAGCTTTATCTACGGACACAATGCCGGAGATTGTAGAGTCCCATATGCATACATGCTTGCATTAGTTATGCAACATATATTTCCACCATATCATCGCACACATTTCCCCCTTAGGGGCTATAAATTTGACAAAGCTTTCGACTTCAGAGGAAGACAATCCCAAAGTTGAATAAAAATGTGAGAAAAATCGACAAAAAATGCAGTGGACAAAAACGAAACCAGAAATAAACTGAGCGCACGAGTCAATTTGATTAATCAACTTTACAAAGTCCCCAATAAATCAAGCACAAGTATTTAAACAAGACAGACGCTAGGCAAATGACCCAGTTTCCTGGCCCCTATCTATGTATTCTGTCTGTCTGTCTGCCAGCCAGGCAGCGCGGGTCTTCGAGTGGCATTACCAATCTATGCCAAGTGACTCCAAAAGAGCAGCACTGCCGCCGAATCCCCCGGGCACGTTTACTTGCCTGTTCTTGATTCTTGAATAGTGTGCGTTTGAGGACCGATTCAATATTTCATTCACACATTTTTAACCCAAATTCGAAAAAGTTCTTTACATTAGTTTCCATAAAAACAAACAACAGCAGCAGCGGGCGGGATGAGTGGAAATACCCTAACTAAGTGGTTCTACACATGTCGAGCGGCATTCCGACAAATTGGTCTTGAATGTGGCCAACTCACCAGGCCAAACATAGAGCAATGGATGGCCAGCAGGTGTGGCATTCCCTCAGTCGGAAAGAAGAGATAAAACCGCTTGCAGACAGTAAAAGTGCTTGTACATTACTTCATTTGTGGTCTGGACAGGTCGCACGTCCCTCAATCGTTCCCAGGGAAGCTGGAGAAGGAGCTCATATATCATACGAATCTCGGTGCAAACACTTTTGTAATTCAAAACTGTTTACGCTGCGCCCCGGGACAGGCGAGGGGCAGAAACGAGAGCGAAGCTTGGGGAACGTGCATATATGTATGTAGATATCTCGACACATATTGCTTCAGAGTTATTATTATATCTCTGCGGCAACTTCGCATGTGGGCGGCGACGCCTCTGGGCTGTCATATATGGCCTCCATTTATTCACCGTGCAATATGTACGGGTTATAAATACTTTACATGCGACTTTGGCAAGCCATAAGTAATGAAATTTATTTCTCATTCAATTGAATTCTTTCTCGACGAGGAGCGCCCATATTTAGTTTTGTCCAAAACAATTTGTCATTATTCTAAGGCATTACATATGAGAGGCGGCACCATGGGACAGAATAGAAAAAAATGTGATTAAAATTGCTCAATCAATGGAGGATTCCTTAAATTTTTGGGCACAGGAAAATGCTTCCAGGGTACCAGAAAATTCTACAGATACTTTCTTTAATTGGGGGTATCTTTGTTATCTTTATGTGGACATTAATCTGTAAAGATTTGGTTTATGTTGGTTTAAAAAACACTTGATATGCCTGTCGTTTAACGAGATTCTTATCTTCTCTCTTGACAGCTTAAAACTCAAGAGATTTCTGTGACGTTACTAATTCAGGCATGGAAATTCAGCTTAAATAATAAAATATAGATTTTATTTAGGAATTAAACTTAAGACACTTGAAAACAAGTTGATCTTTCGGAAATATGTACATAATACATGAATAATCTTATTCAAAAGCAACTTATAGTTCTTACAGCTTTTCTAGGTAAACAATAATATGAGTAGACAGCTATAAAAATAACATATGCACATGGTATATGTACATATGAGTAACCTAATATGAAACAGACTTGGTAACAGCTTTTTTGCGGTGTGGCAAGCAATCTGATTAATCCTGAAACTCCATAAATATTGCATACGTGTTCAATTAACAAAAGGCATAGGGCTGCAGTTCTTGGGGGTGATCCAAAAGGGTCGACACCCGTAAATAAGGGGTTTCCTTGCAGAAACTTTCCCGGCAACCCGGAGGGTGGCCACCGCATGGAACAACCCTCTTCCGCCAGATGGCAGCTGGCCGTTTGGGCCGCTGCAAAACTAGATCTTGGGGAGCGCGCGGGCCAGTGACTTGTGACTCAGTGGCGGGCATTTGGGGAACGGAATCAATTGCACACAGTCCGCAGAAAAAGCGGGTATCTGCGGGTGAAGGTAGCGTGTCAAGGAAACGGCGCTGGAAGACCACCTCACACCACCCAGCACCACCCCCGAATTCCTGGCCGAGAAACAGCTGAGAGGCGCAAAAGAGAGCAGCGCTCTGGCCCGCTCTTGTTGTAAAAATCGATTTTCCAAAACAAACTCAAACTGGTGGCCGCCTTGGGC
This sequence comes from Drosophila orosa, assembly GCA_018904745.1. NCBI lineage: Eukaryota > Metazoa > Arthropoda > Insecta > Diptera > Drosophilidae > Drosophila > Drosophila orosa. Next base: position 11,519 of record JAEIIH010035337.1, read on the forward strand.
AGATAAATTCACTGATGAAAACGCCAATTACCTTTTCAAAACATAAATCTTCGTCGGTCCAAGGTGGAAAATCCCATCTAACAAGTGTATATATGACTGTATCCGTTGGATACTTTCGCAGGCCTTGTTTCAGCGTCAAAGCGTAAACAATTGATAATTTTATTAAGCACAAAAAACACTAGGCAGGCCAGCAGCCACCGAGTTTAACTAAATTCTCACACAAAAATGATTTCGAAATGCACTTCACGCACTAAACTGGAAATGGAAAGGCGCACGGCCCTTTCCCTTCGCGAGATGGCATTCGGGGCCAAGTGGGTGTGGTGAGTTTCCCTTGCCTCTGGCCCAGGACTTATCGATTTGGCAATTAGTCGCGTGCAAAAGTGCAAAGCCAGTCCACGACGACGTTCAGCTTTACAATTGCTTTGTCGTACGCGGGTCGAACAAAGCGACTTGGGCAACGCAGAAATAAAGAATTCAAATTCAAATTCCACGGGGGGATACACACGATAAGGCGATTTGCTCCGACCGAGTCGCACCGAACCACGAGTAGTCACTCCACTCAGGCCAGCGAGCAGCAGCAGCGTCGTCGACCGTCGATGGCGATGTGTGGCGCCGCTGTGTAGCTCACTTGGGCGCTCCGCTCATGCTCATGCTCTCACGCTCTCACTCCGCCAGTTATGCTGGCGCTGTCCGCGCAGCATAGGCAGTGGCAGTGGCAGCGGCAGAGCGCCAGCGACGGGCCACCGATTTTCAGACACCGAAAAAAACATCATGAAATAGGTGTATTACCAGAGTCTGGTACAAAAGCTAATTTATATAAATAAATAATTAAGCAATAAATAAAAGTCCATTTGAACTTTATTTGTATAAATTTTATAAAATAATGTCCCAAATAAATGAAAATACACATTTTAAAGAATGTGTATTAGATCTATACATTATCTTGAGTGAGTCTTATCTATAAGACCCAAGAGTTATACACAACAAAAACATAAAACAAACAAAAAATCTCAACAATCTATAACGATAGGAAAAAATAAATATTTATAATAAATATTAATAGTTTCGCATAGCTATGTACAGTGATGTTAACCTGTAGGAGAAATATATTTAAATATATTTTAGCTTACTTTAGCTCTGTACTTAATTTATTCATCAGGCCAAATTAAAAATGTTTTGGGCGGAAATTATTTATGAAATTTCTACGGAAGTTGTTCCAAATTAAAATTTTTAATTAAAAAACTAATTTATATTTCCTAAACGGCAATAGCTATCTTTTCTTTGTCTTTTGGCCAGTTAAAAGCAACACATATCCTAACATTTTTCAAAAATTAACCTTTTAATACAATCAAAACTTTATTAAATAAATTCATATCGGAACCAAGAACGTATCACTACATATTATATTTTCAAATCCTTTTTTTTACAGATATGTAAGAGTAAAATGTGCTTAATTAAGCTAAAATTTATTTAAGTGGGAATCTTATAAGATATCTTAACAAATTCCCACTTTAATGAAATAAAGCTTAATTAAGCATTGTTTTACTCGTAATAAAATAGATACCTGGAAAAGTCACTCAACATTTTAAGCTTTCTAGCTAAAATACCTTGAAAGAGTCTTATTTTTACAGGCCCATTAGGCACCTAAAGAAAGCTAACAGCTTAATACTTAGAGTGCCAAAGTGCACTGAGCATTAAGTTACTGAATGTTTATTATTCATAATGTTCTCAACAAATGTCCAACTGAAACGATAGACCCACTTTTAGGGTATCCTAAGCTGCAATGTCCGGCGGGCAATCCACTGAGCAATACTCAGATGTTCAGAGAGAGAGAGAGCCCCTGCAACTCAGCAAATCTGGAGCACTGTGCTCCGGCTGGCTGATAGCCGACGGCGGCATGACACACAGCCCATGACTAGAGCCCAAGTATTTAGCTCTACGCGGTGGTGTGCGTGATGATAAGCGGACGGAAAATCGAATCGTGCGCTCTCCGATCAATAACCGAAAAGTAAACAAGCCGAGGGGAGAACAAAGTAAACCCAGTGCGACGATCGGTCACGCATGCGCCCGAACACAGAGAATTATCTATCGTGCTGTGGCCCACTGGCAACTGTGGAGGAAACTGGTTTCCTTGGGGGTTGACATTTCCAAGACGATCCGCATTCTATGCAGATTAGCCTCGCCGCTAAACGCAATGATTTTTCCAACTAGCAGCGCGGAGAACCCGTTCCGAGGTTAATGACACAATCAGACATCGGCCGACATACATAGTTGCAGTTTCCTATCAGCCATTACCTAACATTCGCGCACAGATGAGCTAATGATCTACTGGCGGTCAATCAGCGAACACGCAACATGGTAACCAACCAATTTACGGACTGCCAGTTCCAAGACGAGCAAAGAATACCGACAAAAGCCAACCCAACTGGACATGCAATGCGCAGCGAATTAAGATAATATACTTTTCACGGAAGCCAACTTTCAGTTATCACCAAAAGAAAGTGTGCCCAATTGAATTAACAAGACGGGGCGAATGGGAAATCTCCAAAGACAATTTGTTTTCAAAGTGAAAACGGTAGTGAATTAACTTCTAAATAGCCAAAGAGTGTGGAAATGTTCTGAAAACTCTACGTCTATTTCTTAGTTTAAAGTACAAGAACTAGAAGCGCTTAGGTATAAATCTTTGAATAGAATGGTTGAAATATGATGGAAATGTTCTGAAAATCTATGACTACTTCTTAATTAAACATACAAGAACTAAAAGCGTTTAGTCATAAATATATTAATAGAATCGTTGAAATATGAAGGAGTTTTATTACTTTATTGATAATGCTTCAAAGTTTATTCCATATCAGGAAACTATCTACAAGTCCCCAGCCCTGGCAACCGAAAACACACCTCAAGGTACAAGTCACCGCTCTGGAAAAGCGGTTTTCCAATGCGCAGGCGCACTGGCAGCCAGGAAGTGATGGTAAAATGAGAGCGGCGGAAAGTGGGAGAGCGAGAGCAGAGCATAATGAAAATGTGTTACAGCCATTTGGCGGACATAAAGGTAGGGAATCTGCATAAACAGCCTACGCCAAGTTTTGATGAATCATTTTGGTTGGGTTAGGCATGCAACCCGGGGGCGGAGTGGGAGTGAGGATGGGAGGAGTGCGAGTTAAACTGGGTGGTTTTGGGCGGGGGTTGAGTCATTGCCTGCCCGAAGGAATACATAATTCATTGTGCCAGACTGCGTGCCTGCCTCCTCCTAATGGCAGCTGTTAAAGGTGGACGGACACTGGCCAGCAGAAGCTAGTTGGTAAACAGGCAAACACTTTTATCTACACGATATCTTCATGATATTCGAATTTATAACGACTTCCGGCATTACACAAACGAGAAAGGCTGCCCAAATGGAAATCAATCGAGGGTCATTAGAGGCATAAGAACTCCGTGCACAGGGTTCCACGCCATTGAAATGCAAATGAGTTGTAGTTTTTTCTCCCAAGAATCAAGGGGAGCAGCCGCCGTCGCCGCCGCCATTGATTGGAAAAGCGTAAGCCAAGACACGGCTGAGGTCGAACCCAATCGCATCGATACGTCTGAATGCGCAGAGATTTTCGTGTGACTTCAGAGTCCAAAGCTTGATTATGACGCTATGTGTATAAACAAAGCGAAGCTTTTTGTCAGCGTCAAGCTCGGATTACTGTTGATGTTTTTTCCTTTTTTTTATTTTTGTTTTTTCAATACGGTGTTCGAAACGAGTTTAACGAAAAGACAACAACGGTAGCCGAGTTATTTCTTAGTCACTGAAATGTACAACTGGAAGAAAACTTCCTACATGGGGTTTGTCCTAATTTAAGCTGTTAATATAATTAACAATTGACATATTTATGCTGATATCGAGAAACGGAGGGAGATTATAAGTTCTTTTATAAGAAGGTAAGTTTAAGAGGAAAATTAACAGTTTAGAGCAGCGGAGGGCACGAGATCCGACAGTTTGAGCAGCAGCTCAGCCAGCTGTCTTCGAAAAAAGATAACGGTTTGAGCTGCGTGAGCAAATTGAAACACGGCGTGCCCTTCGCTGGTTTAGAGGTTTGAAACCTTTTCAAATAATGGATATATTTGTAAATTAAAGTACAGAGTACTAGCTATACAAGAAAACAATTAAGTCAATTCATATATCTATTATTAATGATTTATATATACACTATATAATATAGTATATATGAGTACTAGAGGTTTGATACATTTAATTTGGTTTTAAAGGTAATTTACAATAGGAAACTGCTATACTCAAGTTACTTTAAAAAGTAAGATAAAATCCTAATTAATAAATAAGTAAATACGATTTTTATGAAGTTATCCTACAGACTTCCTGTTATAGAAGCTTGACTTTTGATTCCCAAGAAACTCCTGCCACGAACCTCGCTCATGGCTAGCGATAATTATCAAGTTAATAACTCTACACTAATTAGTCAGGTGCTCGAAATGGACTTCAAGGGGGGTTGGGGGGCTGGGACGGCTTTAGTACGACCCTAGGTCGCGGCCCAAAATAAAAACAAGCAACATTTTGACGGCAAACGATGTGAAAACGAAAGCGATACGATTTTCGGCGAGGAAAATCAAATCCGACGGCGACGAGAAACCCAATTTGGAATGGGAATGGGACGGAATAGAGGAAACTGGAGCTCGAAAGCGGTCCAAATGCCAGCGAATGGGTAAATTAAATCACAGCACCAGCATCAGCATCAGGCGGCAGCAAATCAACTTAATGACGACGGCTGGCAACTTTTCCAACGGTTTTATCTGGCGAGGCGGTCGTGAGGTGAAATGAATTTAAGTTGCTTTTTGCAGCCGCCACACAATGAGCGGCAACAACAATATGCCTGGATACAAAATCGATGAGTGCTCAATTAACTGTTATTCGCACACACACACACTTAGGCAGGCGCCCACGTAGTACGCCTACACACACTCTTACAAAAACAATAATTATTACGCACAGATGCAGATGAAATTACCTTTTTCAGCCGAGTTTTGTTGCTTTTTGGCAATTGCCTCTCAACAAAACAACATTCGTGGGGATTCGGAGCTTGTGTGTGTGTGTTTTTCTTTCGCCTCCTACTTTTCCGCAAGTGCCACTCCCACTCTGGTTGGCGCTTGCAGTTTTCCTTTCAGTGGTAGGGCTGGCGTTCGTTGCCAAAATTACTTTTCACCACACTGCCTATTATAATTTACTTTTGCCTTGTACATTCGCAGTTATGTCAACTCCCTTCCGCGGCGTCTTTTGTTGTTGTGGTTTTTGCAAAAATATTTCGTGTAAATTATGTGCAGTGTGGTTGTTGTTGCTGCAGGTGGTCTAAACACTCGCGTTCGTTGGGTCTACGTGGTTTCGTATGCACTGGGTGCCGCACGCATAATTTGCGGACTGCAAATCGTCGTTTTCTTATTTATTCGTTAGTAATTTGGCCTTTAATTGGTTTTAACACGGAGAAAACTTTCGACGTTTCTTGTTGGTTTTCAGATAATGTTACCCTCGTTTTTTTTTCTTTTTTGTTAAAATATCGATGTACTTACTATCGATGTTTTTGCCGCCCTATGGTCACACGGTCTCGATTTTTGATAGATTGAAATGTGGCCAGCTGCAATTCTGTTTATCGGTGATAAAAAATAAAAACAACAGAAATTTTTTTTACCTCAATGAAATGAAGATTAAATGTTTAATACTAGCGTTATTAGTAAGTTTTGGACATGAAGCAGCTACAGAAGATGAGGGTCTGTGTAGTCCTGACCAGAAATCCTGTAACGAGAGTGAATCTGTGGACGAAAACCAGGATGAATGTGAGCCACTTGTTGCCGGTTTTACATGTATTTTTAACTCAGTCTGCACATTTAGTTAGCTTTCAGATCCGACGGCAGATCAAGAAGGCAATGGCCGGATATAAGCCCTGCAGCAGCGATGCTGAGGATGGCGAGTGCACTTGCCACACTGCTGTTCTGAAGCGGGATCTGGCACCCTACAAGTCAACAGGTGTCACCCGGCAAATGATCGAGAGTTCGGCGAGATACGGCACCAAATACAAGGTGTATGGGCATCGCTTGTACCGCGATCCGAGCTGTATGTTCCCGGCCCGCTGCCAGGGCATCGAGCACTTCCTGCTGCCGCTGGTGGCGACGCTACCCAACATGGACTTGGTGGTAAACACAAGAGATTACCCGCAGCTGAACTCCGCCTGGGACAACAGTGCCAGCGGTCCAGTGTTCTCATTTTCCAAGACGAAGGAGTACCGCGACATCATGTATCCGGCGTGGACCTTCTGGGCCGGAGGACCGGCGACCAAGCTGCATCCCCGGGGCATCGGGCGCTGGGATCAGATGCGCGACAAGCTGGAGAAGCGAGCAGCTGCCATTCCCTGGTCACAGAAGCGGGAGCTCGGCTTCTTTCGTGGCTCACGTACCTCCGACGAGCGGGATTCTCTTATACTCCTCTCGCGGCGAAGTCCGGAACTGGTAGAGGCTCAGTACACCAAAAACCAGGGCTGGAAGTCACCCAAGGACACACTGGATGCCCCGGCAGCTGACGAGGTTTCCTTTGAGGATCACTGCAAGTACAAGTACTTGTTCAATTTCCGTGGCGTGGCCGCCAGTTTCCGGCTTAAGCACTTGTTCCTTTGCAAGTCGCTGGTCTTCCATGTTGGCGATGAGTGGCAGGAGTTCTTCTACGATCAACTGAAGCCATGGGTTCACTACGTTCCGCTTAAGAGTTACCCCAGCCAGCAGGAGTACGAGGAAATGCTTTTGTTCTTCAGGAAAAACGATGCCTTGGCCCAGGAAATCGCTCAGCGAGGATACGACTTTATCTGGCAGCATCTGCGCATGAAGGACATCAAGTGCTACTGGCGAAAGCTGCTAAAGAGCTATGTTAAGCTGCTTAACTACGAGGTGCAGCCAGAAGATCACCTAATCCATATTGGACACGGCAAGGATGAGCTGTAATTAAGGCAGTTTTGTGATTTTCCTGATTAATTACCAGCATGCCGATAATCGTATGCATTTTATAGTTGTTAAGCGCCAGAATCTCCTATAAACATTAATTACATTCCATTTTTAAAAGCATTTAATATTAAACAAAAGAAAATACAAAAAAGGAATAGATGCAATTTGTATTATGACTCAAAGTTCTATTAAAAGTATTTGGAAAAACATGTAAAATTAACAAAATTATGACAATGACGACCCTGCTGCGGAGATTTCTCTTCCTGGGAGCCCTGCTCCTGTGCTGTGCCCCCCAAGGGCTATCCGCCGTCGAGGACAAGTGCTTCGCACTGTCGCAATACCATGAACCCAAGTGTAAGGAATTTCCTCTGTCCAAATAGATAGCGTTGACTATTTCTAAAATCCCAGTTAGCTACGACTTTGTTCCGTACATCCTACGGGCTCTGGCGGAGTATCGACCATGTGAGCCCGGTGATCCAAAGTGTGTGTGCCATGTCCAGACTATCCGAAAGAACTTGGAGCCGTACAAGGCCAGTGGCATAACACCGGCCATGATGAAGCAGTCCAAGCGTTTCGGCACCTTGTACAAGGTAATTCGAGGGCGAATCTTTCGCCAGGACAACTGCTCTCATCCCAGGCGCTGTGAGAGTGTGGAGGAACTTCTCTTGGCTGTGGCCGTTGATTTGCCGGATCTTGAATTCGTGCTTAATGTGCGAGACTGGCCGCAAGTTCATTTCCTATCGGGATTAAGTGGCCCCGTCTTCTCCTATTCGATCACCGAGCGGCATCTGGACATTATGTGTCCGGCTTGGTCTTTTTGGACCGTCTATGCCCCGCTACTGCAGGACTATCCACACGGCCTGGGTCGTTGGGATTGGATGCGCCAGCATTTGGCAGCTAGGGCGGGGAGGATACCCTGGACTGCGAAGCACTCGAAGGGCTTATTTCGGGGTTCACGATCTTCCCCAGAGCGCGATAAACTGGTGCTGCTGTCGCGCAGATCTCCAGACCTGGTCGATGCCCAGTACACGGTGCATGTGGTGGATGAATCGGGCGCGCATACGCTTGGCGCTGATCCCGCCGAAGAGATGCCTTTGGTCGAGCACTGCCAGTACAAGTACCTCTTTAACTTCCGCGGCGTGGCTGCCAGCTTCCGGCTCCGGCATATCCTGCTCTGTCGCTCGCTGGTGATTCACGTGGGTGACCAGTGGCAGGAGTTCTTCTACGACCAACTGAAACCGTGGGTGCACTACGTTCCGGTGGCCAGCGATGCCGACGTGGAGGAGCTGGCGGATCTAATGCTCTATCTGCGTGAGCACGATGACTTGGCGGAGGAGATTGCCGAACGAGGCCACGAGTTCGTTTGGCTGCATCTGCGAATGGAGGATGTGCAGTGCTACTGGCGGAAGTTGCTCCAGGAGTACGCCCAGCTGCTGACCTATCAGGTTCACCAAGAGCCTGACTTCGTGGAGGTCTCCAACAAGAGGGCAGTGCAAGTGTACCACGGGTAGTTAGGTCGAAGTTAAATTTTTAAATTAAAAGAAATACAATTTTTATACAAGAAATTCAAATGCCAGTGTGACCTTACTTACCGGTGGTTAATTGTTACGTCGCAACGTAACAGCTGTTTTAATTATTTCTTTAAAAACATCATTAGCTTTTTATGGATTCCGTGTCATGGCAGCCCAGCTAAATCCCTTCCGCAATGCCTTTCGGCTGCCGGCCACGCAGCGCGTCAACTGGTTCCCGGGCCACATGACCAAGGGCATGCGGCAAATCCAGCAAAAACTGCGAACTGTGGACTGTATTGTGGAAATCCACGATGCACGCATCCCGCTGGCGGGCAGGAACTCCCAGTTCTTTGACACAATCACGGGTGGGTGAATCTCATATCTAATGCTTACCCTAAGAAAAATCCCTCGGTTTACCCAGGAAGCGGCGTTAAACCACACATTCTGGTCCTGAACAAAGTCGATCTGCTGGGAGCAAAGCAGCAGAGAAGCGTGCTCCAACAGCTGCGGTCGCAGCAGCCCGGACTCAAGCACATCCTGTTCAGCAACTGCAAGGATCAGCGGAACCATGGCGTGCTGGACATCCTTCCGCTGGCCACACGCCTGGTGGGCGAGAGCAGTCGCTTTAATCGCACCCAGGCCGCCGAGCACAACATCATGATCATCGGGGTGCCCAATGTGGGCAAGAGCTCCATCATCAACGTGCTGCGGAATGTGCACCTGAAGAAGAAGAGCGCTGCCCGCGTGGGAGCGGAGGCGGGAATCACCCGGGCCGTCGGGGAACGCATCAAGATCCAGGAGAATCCACCAGTCTACATGATCGACACACCCGGCATCCTGCAGCCGTCCATCAAGGACGACGAGATGGGCATGAAACTGGCTCTGGTCGGCTGCCTGCCGGATCACATCGTGGGCGAGGATCTCATAGCGGACTACCTGCTCTACTGGCTGAATCGCCACCGGCGCTACGATTACGTGGAAATGCTGTCGCTCAGCTCCGGACCCAGCGACAACATCAGCGCCGTGCTGGCGGAGTACGCCCACCGCGAGGAGCTGTTCCACAAGGTCAAACAGTACGACGGACGGGTGGAGGTGATGACCAATTTATTGGCGGCCGCACGGAAGTTTATACACTTCTTCCGCACCGGTCAGCTGGGCAGCATCAATCTGGACGAGCCCATTGGTTTTAGATAGTAACTTAGGCGCTAAGAGAGTAAAATATTGAACCGTTGAGTCCGGCTGCGTCCTTATTGGGTCTCTGCCATGGGCACATCGATGCCGATGTGACCCACACCGGGCACGGGAATGGAGTAGGAAACGCTTACGCCTGCCAGGTCGGTGTCGTCGGCGAGATCCATGGGTGTGTGATGCTGGTGTGGCACCTGGTCGACGGGCATGGCCAGGCTGTACTGCTCCGCTGCCTGATGCTGCTCCTGATCCTGATCCTGGCCCACCTCTTGGTGAACTTCCACGGGAACGCTGCTGACGGGCGGATAGCTCGTCCGCGAGGCCACCGAGCGCAGCTCCTCCGGCACGCCCTTCATCCGCTTGGCTATGTGGCGCGTGTACGGCGCCATCTTCTGGTAGTATGCGATCAGCATCTGCGGATCCTTCTCCGACAGCTGGCTGCTGGGCACCAAGTCAAACTCGTCGCAGTACTGCCAGCGCACCAAGTACTTGATGCCCCCGGTGACATCCGTGGCGCCCACTATCTCGGCCAGCTCCAGACCGCGCTCGTAGCCGCGCGGCTTCTGGATCTCCTCGCACTTTGGCTTCTTCTCGCCGCGCTTCTTCGACTTGGCCCGCGACTCCTCGAACCGCTGGATCATCGTCGGACAGTCACAGTTCTCCTCCGGCTCCCAGGTGTTGTCCGTCGACGGGAAGCCGCGCCACTTGATGAAGTACTCCACCTTGCCGTCGCTGGTGATGCGCTTGTCCATGATGCGCTCCACCACAAAGTTTGTCTCGTTTTTAACCATTTTTTTGTCGTGCTTTTACAAATTTGTTGGATTGTTTACAATTTTTTGTGTATGGCTTGGCTTTTTATGCGGGGAAATATGTACACACTGGTGCATTATCGACTATAAATCGAATATTCAATCGGAATGCCCACTCGCTAGCTATCGGCTTTTAAGCTAAACAATTAATTATCGATATCGAAACATTTCAAATTGCGCTCCCTATTTGAGGGATTTTAGCATTTTGCTGTCGAGGATATTTTCTTTTCCAGCGAGTTGGCAGTCCCCTCTCCGAAAAGCACGCGCTCGACTCAAATTCAGGTGTCAAATTTCCAGGAAAATTACGCAGCGATGGCTCTTAGCCCGGAGGAATGGTCCGATTGGAACCCCATGGCCCAGGACTTTAGTAGTGAATACGTCAACGATGAGGGCCAAAATATGATCGAGGAGGCGCCTGTCCCCGCCGGGCTGCAGTCTGTTTCTTTCAAGGACACCCTTGCCGCGGAGAAGCGGGCGCGCAGCGCCATGCAGCAGAAATACCCATATCTGGTGGTGAAGAAAACCTCCAGCAATATCACGGAACGCCTGCTTATAAATTTCTTTGGGAACGATCTCATCCTGGACTTGGAGTATCGTTCAATGTCGCGAGTATTCTTTGTCTACTTCAAGAACATTGGGTAGGTTGGAATAGAAGAAGTATGTGGCCTCATTTACTCACAACTCTTTGCAGGGCCTTAGAGGCTGCGCAAGCCTTGGTGGAGCGCTACCCTTCCTTGATCGATTGCCAACGCGGTCGCCACAGGCCGCCGCCGGAGTTTGCCTCGGAGAAGGATGACAGTGTACCAGCAGCAGCTGTAGAACGAGGGCCAACTCCCTCCATCACTGAGCGGACCGACGTAAATCTGTCGTCGCGTAATATATACACCTCGACTGGCTGTCAGAAGCATCCGGTCTTCATCCAACCCCCTCTGGTGACAAAGGCGGACTACGCCGCCAAGGGATCTCTGTTGGCCATCAACGATCCCGAACGCCGCTATCTGAATGCCAAGTACGAGTTCGCCTTGGAGCGGCACGGGGCCTATGTGGTCAGAGAGGAGCTGGTGGAGGAGGGCTGCACTGTGCACTATCTGTCGGGAAGATCCAGAGCTATGTAGGTACTCCCACTGCCCCTGTTCTCTATCATCTGTCATTTATGCCATCTTTTAGACCTTCTGAAGTCGACAAGGAAAGCCCAAGGGATGACTCCATTACCCTAAGCAGTCTGATGAATAAAATGAGTCTCCGCAAGTGCGTGACTTGTCTTAACTTGACGGACGTGTGGTGCAAGGTATGCAGTATAGCGTACTGCAACGAGGAATGCTTCGATTATGTGTTCAAGGAGCACCAGGGGAGCTGCGGAACCGGCAAAGCGCTCGAGCTTGGCGACCGAGTTGGGAGTTGGCGCAAGTTCCCAAAGCCCGAGATGCCACCGTCCGGTTCTAAGGTCAAAATCACCGCATTCCCACAGACAAATGTCTGCTACGTGCTCTCCACTCTGCACGAGGACCAAGTCGCCTATACCAATGTCCTTAATGAGGTATTGATAGAGGGCAAAGCGGCGGTCAGGCTCGAGGCTTTGCCGAAATCCGGACAGATGGTCCTCGTCAAGTTCGAGACTGACATCAACCGCGCCATGGTGCTCTATGTTGACAATCCAAAAGACATCTATGTGGTGTACATCGATTTTGGGAACGTTGAGGTCGTCAAGCTGGAAGACCTCTATCAATGCAGTCCCTATCTCGCGGGCTTGCCACGCTATCCCATTGCTGTGCAGTTGCGCGGAGTTCCCAAGGGCTTCATAAGCCCCAATATCAGGGAGGCAATGTACGAACTCAGCGGGGTGATGGTGTACAAGCTGAAGTACTTGAAGCAGGAGTACGACTCTGCCAAGAACATGCAGATCGCGGTGCTGACCGAGGTGTACAAGAACGGCAGCCTGAACCGTCTCCTGAAGACTATCCTATCGCCGACGGTGCCTCAGTTGTCGGAGCTGGGATACAAAGAGGATGTAAGTAAATTAGCATTTACTAACCGCTTTAATTCTCATCCGATGATCCTGGCTTAGTATCTTCCCCATGTATCCTTGCCCACTGGCAAGAACATTGAGTTGGTTGTGACGGACAACAGTCTGTTGAAATTCGGCCTCATCTACTGCACGCTCAGGGACCTGGCTTATGAGATCACCAAAATACAGCGGGACGTGCAGGCTTATGGGGAATCGCCAAGCACATGTTCCTTCTACGCTCCACCGTAAGTTAATCATTTAAAAGTTTCGTTATTATGCATGAAACTCTGTTTATTTCAGGAAAGATGAACTGTGCGTAGCCAAATACGAGGGCAAGTGGTGTCGGGGCGTTTCGATGGAGCTGGTGGGCGATGGATACCCCAGCATTTTGTTCTTAGATTACGGCAACATTGTGCCCATCCATGTGAGCGACATACGTCCGTATCCGCCGCAGTTTAAGTTCCCAGTGTTGACCACTGAGCTGGATTTAATTGGTAAGTTGTTGTCTACAATTTCTAGTACTTAAATATTGTATTTTATTCCTTTATGCAGGTGCTCCAGAAAACATAACCGCCGAGCAGGTCAAGCGCCTCGAGAACCATCTGGCTGTAGGTTCCACAGTCACCTGCAGCGAAATAGTTTGCTGCCCAGAATCCATGAACTATTCGGTTCGCTTCAATGAACTGCAGACTATTTTTATCTTGAAATAACGCTGACAACTTCCAAAAACTAGGAATACTGTTTGAAATAATTCTTTAATTTCTTTAAGTTTTGTTTTGTTCATGAAGTGAAATATATTATTCCATTAACATTAACTAATGTCTAGATGTCTTATTTTTTGGTTAAATAAATACGTTGTAGGCTTTCCAGGCTATCAGAAATACACGCATCCTGCAAATAAAGTGAAACAATTAAATATAAACTGAATAGGAGACCTTTAAGCTCAACATACTTGCAGAAACTCCTTGGAAAATGGCGGCTCCATCATGTTCCAGTCTGTCAGAACCTAAAAGGATTTATATGAACAAAGTTAGAGTAGAATCAAGGAAATCATCTCCTAATTACATACCTCCTTAGGGTCCATCAGGTCCGTTGCATCACCAGTATGCACACCAAAGCTCTTATAAAACTCCTGCTCCTCCGGGCAACCACCAGATGTAACCAATGTATATATTTTCGTATCGGCTGCCAGGAAATGCTTAGTTGCCTGCCTGGCATTGTGATTATAAATAATTAGATATTTGCAGTGCAGAGATTTGATGCCTGGCAGTTGGCTTGTGAGTGCCAGGGCAACCATGGGTGAGCCAGCACTCATTCCTTGGTTAAACGAAGATACCTGATCCTCATCATCCAACTGCACGTGTGCTATATCCCAGTTTTGGCAGTATCCCTTCACCAGGCGCAGGCAATCCTGACTATTGGCCACCAGGCAGCATTTCTCGCCCCGCTCCACCACCAGATCGTCCAGCATTAGATGCACAAACTCGAACTTGGCCGAGTCGTACAGACCCATTTCCGTCCACGGCGGCAAGCGAGGCTCCAGCAGCTGCATCAGCTCAAAGCTATCCGACTGGGTAACTCTGGTTTTCAGCAGCACCGGATGGTCACAGACCTCGTGGACCATCTCCTTGAGTACTGATTGCTCCCGACCATGACTATGCTCGGCTAGAAAGTGTAGGGTTTTCTCCTGAAGTTCGGCTGGAGCTAGAAGGCACAAGTATTCAGTTTGAGTAAATGAGGAAGGAGTTGTGGGATTCAATGCCACCGGGCGAGTCCTTCCACTTAAAGGTGGCAAAGTGTTATTGCTTTCCTGGCTCCAGCTTGCCATTTCCCGTTTGCGTTGTGCCAGACATTCCTCAACGGGTTTGATCTCCTCCTCAACCTCTGTGGGACTTCCCTGCCGCATCCTCTTCTTGAGCACGTGCGATCTAAAGGGTAAATTGACCACCGGAGGTGGCACAGTATCGTCCACATGGCCATTCTGGGCATCTATCTTCTGGCACCAGTTCGCTATCTCCAGCTTGCGGTGCGCCGCGCACTCCTCAACGGTCTTGAACTCCTCCTGGACCTCCACATCCCTGCTGCCGATCTGCAGTTGATCGTTCTCCTTGATCTGTCGCGGCTTAAAGCACGTGGCCGTGTCCACAACCAGGCCCGCGTCGTCCTTGAGAGTCATCTTCGACCCGGTAACCACTAGTGTTCCGTTGCCAGTCCAGGTCTTGTGCTTCTTGGTGGTTTGATTCCGCCAGAGCACATGGTAAATGCAGCTGTCTCTGAGTGGGTTTTCACCAGGCTGCAGTTCCCTGAGACCTTCGTAGCTCTTGGAGGAGCCCCATTCCATTTGGGGAGAGTTGCTGGGCCAGGAGCACGGCGGTTCCTCCTGTTGTTCCTCTGGGGGATGTGGATCTGCAGATTGTCGCTTAGCTGCTAGGCGCATTGAAGGCGCCTTCGAACGTCGCATTGAAATTACTTTGTAAAGAAATTAACTTTAATTAGCAGGATTTACATGAATTTCCTTGAAAAAACACGAAAACTCGGCGCAAATCTTTTCGAAACAGGAGCGCAGTGTGACCAAATACCGTTCTGGGAAAGCATGTAAACGGGAAATGGTCACATCAGCATGCTGGAAGCTAACCGGCGCAAGATTTTCGATATAATCCTCCCGAGACTCGCGATTCCCTTGTCCGTGGGCCTGCACCGGCACCATGGCGTTCCACTGGTGCGACAACAACCTGCACACCACCGTCTTCACGCCGCGCGACTTCCAGGTGGAGCTGTTGGCCGCCGCCTATGAGCGCAACACCATCATTTGCCTGGGCCACCGCAGCTCCAAGGAGTTTATCGCCCTCAAGCTGCTACAGGAGATCTCGCGCCGCGGTCGCCGTCGTGGCAAGGTCAGTATCTACCTGAGCTGCCAGGTGGGCGGCGATAAGGAGCCCGCCAGCATCTACACGATGCTCACCCACCTGACGGACCTGCGGGTGTGGCAGGAGCAGCCGGACATGCAGGTTCCCTTGGATCACTGCTGGACGGACTACCATGTGTCTATCTTGCGGCCCGAGTGCTTTCTCAGCCTACTCAATAGTGGCGATTTGACGCTGAGCAGCGTGGACTTAATTGTGCTGGAGGACTGCCACGACAGTGCCGTATATCAGCGGATACTGCCGCTCTTCGAAGAGCACATCCTGCCGGCCGCTCCAGCGGACAGACCGCGCATCCTGGGCCTGGCCGGACCGCTGCACAGTGCCGGCTGCGAACTACAGCAACTAAGCGCCATGCTGGCTACTCTGGAACGGAACGTGCTCTGCCAGATCGAGACGGCCAGCGACATTGTCACGGTGCTGCGGTACTGTTCCCGCCCCCACGAGTACATCGTTCAGTGCGCGCCCTTCGAGATGGACGAGCTCTCGTTTGTGCTGGCCGATGTCCTCAACACGCACAAGTCCTTCCTGATGGACCACCGCTACGACCCCTACGAGATCTACGGCATGGACCAGTTTATGGAGGAGCTGAAGGGTAGGTAATCCTCCGCCGCTGAATGGGAATTAATAATTTATCGCGAATCAATTAACAGACATACCGGACCCCAAGCTGGATCCACTGAACGTGATAGACTCGCTGCTGTCCGTGCTGCACGAGATGGGACCTTGGTGCACCCAGCGTGCCGCCCATCACTTTTACCAGAGCAACGAGAAGCTGAAGGTGAAGACTCCGCATGAGCGTCACTACCTGCTCTACTGCCTGGTCAGCACGGCGCTCATCCAGCTGCACGCCCTCTGCGACTCAACCTTCCAGCGGCAGCAGGGGCCCGGCGGCGACTCACGTCCCATTATCGAGCGCTACTCCAGTCCCAAGGTGCGACGCTTGCTGCAGACGCTGCGCTGCTTCAAGCCCGAGGAGGTCTTTACCCAGACGGACGGTTTGCGGCGGATGCGCCACCAGGTGGACCAGGCGGACTTCACCCGGCTGTCTCACGTCCTGGAGAGCAAGTGCCGCGTGGTGGACCAGCTGGAGCAGCAGCCGACGGAAACCAGAGCCTTGGTGGCCAATCTGGAGCAGATTCTCAGCTCAACGCAGGACAAACACCTGCCCAAGGCCTCGCACGCTCGTGCGCCGGCCCCTGGCCAGGCAAGAGCAGGCAAGGCCGGTACTGGGGCCTCCGGATCCAGCTCTCAGCCACGCACAAGGCGACGTGTGTACACCAGGCGCCATCACCGGGATCAAAGTGACGGCAATGACACGCTCTGTGCGCTGATCTACTGCAACCAGAACCATACGGCGCGCGTGCTTTTCGAGCTGCTGGCGGAGATGGGCAGGCGCGACCCTGATCTCAAGTTCCTGCGATGCCAGTACACCACAGACCGGGTGGCCGACCCCACCACGGAGCCCAAGGAGGCCGAGCTGGAGCATCGGCGGCAGGAGGAGGTGCTCAAGCGGTTTCGCATGCATGACTGCAACATTCTGATCGGCACCTCGGTGCTGGAGGAGGGCATCGATGTGCCCAAGTGCAATCTGGTGATTCGTTGGGATCCGCCCACCACCTACCGCAGCTACGTTCAGTGCAAGGGACGCGCCCGTGCCGCTCCCGCCTATCACGTCATTCTGGTGGCGCCCAGTTACGAAAGTCCCGCCATTGGCACCGTGCAGCTGAGTGATCGGAGCCATCGCTTCGTGTGCGGTGCCACAGGGACAGGCGATACGCTGGAGGGAGACAGCGACTCGGATGACTCTGCAATGCCCAATTCGTTGGGCTCTGATCCCTTTACCTTTGGTACAGCCCGCGGTACCGTGAAGATCCTCAATCCCGAGGTATTCAGCAAGCAGCCTCCCACAGCGTGCGACATAAAGCTGCAGGAAATCCCGGACGAATCGCCGACTGCTGCCCTGCTGGACACCAGCAACTCCAGCGATGAGGCTGTCTGCCTGAGCAACAGATCGCCGAGTGACAGTAGTGTGGAGCGCAAGCCCAGGCAGCGCTTCCAGTGCGCGCTGCCCAACCCTGACGAGCAGGACCTCACCGCCGAATCCCCACCCGAGGAGGAGCCTCAGAACCCACCCGTTGATCCACTGGCCAGAACCACAAATGAGTTGGTCCACCAAATGGCGCAGTATCGCGAGATCGAGCAAATGCTGCTCTCGAAATGTGCCAATACGGAGCCGCCGGAACAGGAGCAGAACGAGGCGGACCGCTTCAGCGCCTGCCTGGCCGCCTATAGACCCCAGCCGCAACTATTGACCGGGGCCCACGTTGACCTCGGGACGGCCATTGCCCTGGTCAACAAGTACTGCGCCCGGCTGCCCAGCGACACCTTCACGAAGCTCACGCCTCTCTGGCGTTGCGCTCGGAGCAGTCGAGCGGGAGTGGAGTTGTTTCAGTACACCCTCCGGCTGCCCATCAATTCGCCACTGAAGCACGACATTGTGGGCCTGCCGATGCCCACACAAACCCTGGCCCGGAGACTGGCTGCCCTGCAGGCCTGTGCGGAGCTGCACAGGATCGGAGAGCTGGACGATCAACTGCAGCCCATTGGCAAGGAGGGATTCCGTGCTTTGGAGGCGGACTGGGAGTGCTTCGATCTGGAGCCGGAGGACGAGCAGATCGTACAGCTGAGTGATGAGCCGCGTCCGGGGACGACAAAGCGGCGGCAGTACTATTACAAGCGTATTGCCTCCGAGTTCTGCGACTGTCGGCCGGAGGCCGGTGCTCCCTGCTACCTGTACTTCATCCAGCTGACCCTGCAGTGCCCCATACCCGAGGAGCAGAATACCCGCGGCCGCAAAATCTATCCGCCCGAAGATGCCCAGCAGAGCTTCGGCATACTCACCACCAAGCGCATTCCCAAGCTAAGCGCCTTCTCAATATTCACACGCTCCGGCGAGGTGAAGGTTTCCCTTGAGCTTGCCAAGGAGCGGGTGGTGCTGACCAGCGAGCAGATCGCCTGCATCAACGGCTTCCTCAACTACACCTTCACCAATGTCCTGCGGCTGCAGAAGTTCCTCATGCTCTTTGATCCCGACTCCACGGAGAATTGTGTGTTCATTGTGCCCACGGTGAAGAGTCCGGTAGGCGGAAAGCAAATCGACTGGCAGTTCCTCGAGCTCATCCGGGCCAATGGCAATACCATGCCGCGGGCGGTGCCCGATGAAGAGCGCCAAGCGCAGCCGTTCGAGGCCAAGCGCTTCCAGGATGCCGTGGTCATGCCGTGGTATCGCAACCAGGATCAGCCGCAGTACTTCTACGTAGCCGAGATCTGTCCCCATCTCTCGCCGCTCAGCTGCTTCCCCGGCGACAACTACCGCACGTTTAAGCACTACTACCTGGTGAAGTACGGGCTGACCATACAGAATGCCTCGCAGCCGCTGCTGGACGTCGATCACACCAGTGCTCGCCTGAACTTCCTCACGCCGCGCTACGTGAACCGCAAGGGCGTGGCCTTACCCACCAGCTCGGAGGAGACGAAAAGGGCGAAGCGCGAGAATCTGGAGCAGAAGCAAATTCTCGTGCCCGAACTGTGCACGGTGCATCCCTTTCCTGCGTCCCTGTGGCGCACGGCGGTGTGCCTGCCCTGCATTCTCTACCGCATCAATGGCCTCCTCCTGGCCGACGATATTCGCAAGCAGGTCTCTGCGGATCTGGGACTGGGCAGGCAGCAGATCGAGGACGAGGAGTTCGAGTGGCCCATGCTGGACTTTGGGTGGAGTCTCTCGGAGGTGCTGAAGAAGTCACGCGAGTCCAAGCAAAGGGAGTCGGGCGAAGAGGTGTTGGTCAATGGCAAGGACGCAGGCGTTGAGGAAGTGCCAGCTAAGGACGATGAGGCTAAAGCGGACATCGATCCGAAGGCTGATAAGCCGGAAAAGAGTGCCAACGAACTGATCATCGAGGGCGAGCAAAAGCTGCAGGAGGCCGATGACTTCATTGAGATTGGCACTTGGTCCAATGACATGGCTGATGACATTGCCACATTTAGCCAGGAAGACGATGATGACGAGGACGAGGCCTTTCACCTGCCCGTTCTGCCCGCCAATGTCAAGTTCTGTACAGGCGATCAGCAGACCCGGTACGGCTCGCCCACCTTCTGGGACGTCAGCAATGCCGATGGGGCCTTCAAGTCGGCCAAGCAGAGTCAGCCCCAAAGGGGTGGCAAGGGCAAGGGAAAGGGCACGGCCAGGCCCAACGCCTACAGCTACTACGACTCGGACAACTCGCTGGGATCCAGCTACGACGACGAGGACAACGGCGGACCCCTTAACTACATGCATCACAACTACAGCTCGGATGATGACGAGGCAGCCGAGGATGCTGGTCGCATTGCCTTCACCTCCAAGAATGAGGCCGAAACCATTGAGACAGCTCAGGATGTGGAGAAGCGCCAGAAGCAGCTTTCCATTATCCAAGCGACCAATGCCAATGAGCGGCAGTATCAGCAGACCAAGAACCTCCTGATAGGCTTCAACTTCGAGCAGCAGCAGCAAAGGGAAGGCTGCCCCAGCGGGAAGTACGAGCAATCAATAGCCAAGCTGCAGGAAGAGATCGAAAGCTGTGGAATGCTGGTGCCGCACAACCAGGAGTTGCACCTGAAACGTACAGATTCCTCGAAAACGAAGGTCGGCAAGGATACGATAATGAACCTGCTGAAGCAACTACTGCCTTATGTAGAGGAGCAGCAGCTGGCGGAAAGGTTGGGCGATAGAAAGGAGCTGCAGCTAACGGATTTGGTTGAACTGAACGCGGATTGGGTCTCCCAGAACGAACAAGAGACCTACAGTGTCATGGGATGCGGGGATAGCTTCGACAATTACAATGACCACCACCGTCTTAACTTGGATGAGAAACAGCTGCAACTGCAGTTTGAACGAAAGGTAAACCACCCGCCCACGCCGGGGAAGACTTCCTCATCAAATGTTGCCCTAACGGGCTTTAGCTTTGATCGCCAGCCGGATCTGGTGGGCCATCCCGGACCCAGCCCCAGCATTATCCTACAGGCTCTAACCATGTCCAATGCCAACGACGGAATCAACTTGGAGCGCCTGGAGACGATTGGCGACTCCTTCCTCAAGTACGCCATCACCACCTACCTGTACATCACCTACGAAAACGTGCACGAGGGCAAGCTGAGTCATTTGCGTTCCAAGCAGGTGGCCAACCTCAATCTGTATCGCCTGGGCAGGCGCAAGCGGCTGGGAGAGTATATGATAGCCACAAAATTTGAGCCGCACGACAACTGGCTGCCGCCCTGCTACTACGTTCCCAAGGAGCTGGAGAAGGCGCTCATCGAGGCCAAGATCCCTACGCATCACTGGAAACTGGCGGACCTTCTGGACATCAAGAACCTAAGCAGTGTGCAGATCTGCGAGATGGTCCGCGAAAAGGCCGAGGCCTTGGGTCTGGAGCAGAATGGTCCGCCGAACGGCCAGCTGGACGACTCCAATGACAGCTGCAATGATTTTAGCTGCTTCATTCCGTACAACTTGGTGTCGCAGCACAGCATTCCAGACAAGTCAATAGCTGACTGCGTCGAAGCTCTAATTGGAGCCTATCTCATCGAGTGTGGACCGCGCGGAGCTCTTCTCTTTATGGCTTGGCTGGGTGTACGGGTCCTGCCCTTCACCAGGCAACTGGAGGCTGCGGATAAGGAGGAGCGTCGACCGGGCAGCAGCCGACCAAATGCCGAACAAATGGTCACCGTGTATGGCGCCTGGCCCACGCCTCGCAGTCCGCTGCTGCACTTTGCACCCAACGCAACGGAGGAGCTGGACCAGCTATTGAGTGGCTTCGATGAGTTTGAGGAGAGCCTGGGATACCGCTTCCGAGATCGCTCGTACCTGCTGCAAGCAATGACGCATGCCAGTTACACGCCCAATCGGCTGACGGACTGCTACCAGAGGTTGGAGTTCCTGGGCGATGCAGTGCTGGATTATCTGATTACGCGGCACCTGTACGAGGATCCCCGACAGCACTCACCCGGCGCTCTGACCGATCTACGTTCGGCGCTAGTGAACAACACAATCTTTGCCTCGCTCGCCGTTCGGCACGGCTTCCACAAGTTCTTCCGGCATCTCTCGCCTGGCCTCAACGACGTTATTGATCGCTTCGTCCGCATCCAGCAAGAGAATGGTCACAGCATCAGCGAAGAGGTAAGGAATGGATAAAGGGATGAACTTTTGTTAGGAGTTTGCTAATTGCTAATTGGTTTCCCTTCTTTCAGTACTACTTGCTATCTGAGGAGGAGTGTGACGATGCCGAGGACGTTGAGGTGCCCAAAGCCTTGGGAGATGTGTTCGAGTCCATTGCCGGTGCCATCTTCCTGGACTCGAACATGTCTTTGGATGTCGTGTGGCACGTTTACAGCAATATGATGAGCCCGGAAATTGAACAGTTTAGCAATTCAGTGCCAAAGTCGCCCATACGGGAGCTGCTCGAGCTGGAGCCGGAGACGGCCAAGTTTGGCAAGCCGGAGAAACTGGCCGATGGACGACGAGTGCGCGTCACCGTCGATGTCTTCTGCAAGGGCACCTTCCGTGGCATCGGGCGTAACTATCGCATTGCCAAATGCACGGCGGCCAAGTGCGCACTTCGCCAGCTCAAGAAACAGGGCCTGATAGCCAAAAAAGACTAAGAAGGTGTCTGTATCTTCGATGTGTTTCATTAGGCCTAAGTTCGTATTCCACTCAGACTATTCTAAGCTTAAAGTAAGAAAACATTTGTATAAAACCGTATCAGATTGTATTGCCTAAACATATGGATTAAGTTCAAAACATTAAATATACTTCGAACGTATTTCGTTGTGCTATCTCGAGAGAGAGAGACACATGAATACCGGCCAATACTTTGAGCGATTTTTTTTTTTGTATAAAAATGCTATCGTTCATAGCACTGACGATCGACATCCAAGTCTGATCGCAGCTTATCTTTATTGTTCCTATGTCATTAAAAAGCTTTTCGTCCGAAAAACAAAGTGTTCTGATAATGCATTTTCAGTGCTAGTTGGCCAATTGATACGAAATGGCTGCGCCGCCGATTCCCTATGCAGAAATCTCACTGGGAGAGGTTAGTTCTGGCTGGAAAGCTTTTCACTGAAATACAAGTTTACATTTTAGCATCCCATTGGAAGGGGATTCTATGGAAGAGTATACAAGGCACAATGGCGTGGAAAAACAATTGCAGTAAAGCGGATAAGCGTTGGCAAAGCAGACAAACAAATTGAGAGAGAGGTTAACCAGCTATCCAAGCTGCAGCATGAGAACATCGTTAAACTTTATGGAATCTCCAAATACGAAGACATGTTTCACCTGCTGGAAGAGTACGCAGAATGTGGATCTTTGTCCTCCACAATCCGCACTTACGGCAGGAGGTACACCCTGGCCCATGCCTTCAACTGGGCCCACCAAATCGCTCAGGTAAGACAGCTGATAACGTGTTAGATAAGATGAACAATGAATGAAATGGTACGCCCCACAGGGACTAGCTTATCTCCATGGCATAAAACCGAAAGCGGTGATTCATCGCGATATAAAGCCGAACAATGCTGTGCTGAGCCGACAGGGCCTCAGCCTGAAGATCTGTGACTTTGGGACAGTTGTGGACCTGACTACCTCGATGACCGCTGGGGTGGGCACCTGCATTTACCAAGCTCCAGAGGTGAGTTGCCCTCTATTCGGATATACATAGTTATAAAAAGGATGGCAATTATCATGCAGGTCTTTCAAGGGCGACACTATGACGAAAAGTGTGATGTGCACAGTTGGGCCATTACTTTTTGGGAAATATTATCCCGAAAGCAACCATTTGAAGACTTTAAGACTCCCTACGCGGTGAACTTTGCTGTAACCGGAGGTAAGTAATTATTACATGAATTTAGCCCATACTTATCCTCGAATTTCAGGTCAGCGTCCATCGCTTCGTAAAGATGACATAATTAAAGATTGCCCCGAGGATATTATTAATGTAATATCAGCTTGTTGGGATCCAGATCCGAGCAAGAGATTTTCCATGACACTCGTTGCCAATATCATGATCGTAGCTCTGTCAAATGCTGGCCCTTTTGGGGCTTTAGATTTCCATGACTATGGTACATTTCTAGTTTTGAAAAAGTGAAACAATCAATTTGAAGAAATTTACACAAAACTTTTAAACGATTTTCCTAGGTTCCCTTATAAGTATAGATCTTTTTATTCTAGTAGATATTAGATCTTATTATCTTCAATTTTGCTAGGCATAGTCTGTGCAAAGACTTTATAGGAAGTCTTTGGTCTGGGACATCCTGTCCCCGAACCCCTTTAGATGCTGATCGAAGAAAGATCAGTGATACTTCCTTCTGTCTGTTGTTATCGTTTCGGTTCGCTGGTATTAATAAACAGATTTATGTGTGAACGTTAACACTAATTTTATTTTCATGAAAACTCTCTCTGAAATATTTACATTGCAACGGATTCTGTACGGGATGGGATGGGGTTGGAGTTACAGTGATGCTTCCGGAGTCTGAATTCTGGAGCCTAATGGTCAATTCAATGCCATACGTATATGGTAGTATAATTTGCGGAAATACATTGTAGAATATTCTCATTAGCTGCGGGTATAGGTATGCATATGCATATTGGGAATTTATAAAATACGATTTATGCATATGTTTACAGTATATGGATCACTAGCAATACGTTTCGATAACTTGACTTATACGCTTTTTGTTTTTGCTCTATCGAATGTAAATTTAGAAAATTAAATGTTAAAATGTTTTAATAAATATATTCGTACGTGTTTGTATATAGTTTTGTTTGTTTCATCTTAAACGAAATGATCCTCAGTTGTTACACAATGGAAAGCTGTAACGTTTCGTAGAGTTTCGTTCTTGGAGTATAATTGTTTCGTTATATTATAGTTATATGTATATGCTGGTTGTTCATTTGCTCTTGAATAAACGTTACATACTTTAAACTTAGATACAACTATTTATAAACATGCGTGTATGTAAGCATAGTATAATTAATTCAATTGGTTTGGTATAATTGTTCTCTTTTTATACTCTTTAAACGCTATAATTGTTTTTGTTTCGTCATTTTCCTTTTTCACCGCACGTTCCTGCCTACGATTTGTTCAATGTGTTCATATATATTCATATATGCATATATAGAGATGTTCAAGCACATACATATATTCCCCTTGTATTGTTTGTAATTTAGGTCGCATTTAATTTTGGTTGCATTTGCTTCACATCATTTCTTCGGCTTGAATTGAAGTGTTCTCGTTAATAACAGAGGCGAACGAAACACAAAATGCAAAGTAGGCGACAAGATGATCTGATTCTGAGATGATAATGGACGAAACATGAATTATTTACTAAATTTTAAACGTAACTGTCAAAAACGGATGGCTTAAATGTAGTCGTTGCGTTATCGCCAATACTCATACCTTATGCTGGCTTTGCAAGTTCCATAAAACTTGTAAATTAAATATCAAATAAAGTAATAGGTTCCAAAATAAAATAAGCTCTTCAAAGGGTTAACAAAAGGTGTCAAAAAACGATTTATTGTTGTCATTCGCATGTGATATGTTTTCGGGTGTGGTAAGAAACCAAATATCAATAAATTATTAGATCATAAGTGCTCACAAAATATAAGGTTAGCAAAAAAACGAATGCAAACACTTAATAATTGACTTAAACAATAAGTGATCGGCTCGGGGACATTCGAGTACTGGTAGATTAAACTATTTTACAAAAGTTAAAGGGGTTAAAAAGCAGCACATATTCGAGTCATGTCGCACATACACTGGGGGGACAAACACAACACACAAATGTACAATATTCGAAACACAGAGCACAAACTAAACAGTTGGAAAGCGTAATCGGCATGAAACGATGACAATGATGACACCATGGCTTAACTAACTGACCAGAGATACCTCGTCTTCTAGTTTGGATCCGGCCTAGTGGGATTCTTTGTTATGTAGGATATTACGTGATGAGTACAATGTCTATGAATATATAGCTCAGGGTGAGAGCCCCTTACATTACTGTAAGATCTAATTTCAACTTTGCCCAAAGAGAAAGCCCCCAACAGTTGGCTACAATGTGGAACTTGTTGGGCTATTCGCGGGCGTGGCTAATGCGATTAGCTTTCACAATTCTCAATTTCCAGACGTACATACGTGTGTCTGCGTCTGCCTGCTTACATGATAGATGTGGGTTGGGTTTGTGGGTTGTCTACGATTACCTTTCGAAACGATACATAATAAACTTATGGGGGGGAAACCTCATCTAAACAAATGCCGAGTGCTATGAGTTGGTGGGTTGAGTGGAGTGGGGTGGCTGGGCTAAGGATTTTTGGTCTGAAATGCTCGTGATATACACAATCATAATTACAACATAATCTCATTGTTCAGCTGCAAATTGCAAATTGGATTCTGTTCCGGAGTCTGATTTGAATCGAAATCTATGTGTCTGTCTGTGTGTGTTGGTTGGCTGCTATATACTTATGTCTACAGAACGACGTCAGGCAGGTCGTGCGGCCTTGCCTAGGCGCGCATTTGGTTTTCATGTACGATTTTCCTCTCCTTATAGTAGATCTCCTCCGACTCTTTGTCGCACAGCAGCAGGACTACGGCTCCGAACAGAAAGATGGCCGCTCCCCAGCCGACGCCATACGCCCAGCCGAACTCCCAGACTCGCCGATTGGCTAACAAAGGAAAAACATTAAGGTGAGTCAAAGAGCTTATCTTAAATACAAGAGAGTTTCATACCCATAGTTAGCTCGCCGGCAAAGCACACGGGATACACGATCAGAGCGGACAGCACGGCTAGCACTGAAATAAGCACGAATTGTTGGTACATTTCCAGGCAGGATCATAGGTCTCAGTGGCAACTTACATGATACGAGCATCACCAGTACCGCTATGCGATAGAACTTATACTTTAAATTGTGGTTCTGCGTCCTAAGGCCAAGACCGGTCAGTACAGTGGCTATGACGTCCGTTATCAGTGTGATAATGCAGAGTGCTGCTGTGGCCTTGATGTAACCTACGGATTAATACACTCATTAGCATCCTCGTTCCAGCAAACTCTTTCCACTCTTCACGTACCTATATCGCGGGTCCAGTAGCATCCTGGCGGATCCTGAATGTTGAACGGCAGCGGCGTCACCGAATCATCTTCGATGCAGTGCACAAACAGGCCTTGCCGCCAGTCGGAGGCCATTAGCCAGTCTGTGGATGCCAGGGCCATGATCATGAGCACCACCACGATGACGCCGCAGATAAATGCAATCACCTGTGAAAGTAAAACTATGAATGGTAGTTCAAGTCAGATAAGCATAATTTCCGAGCGAACCTTCAGTGGCCGCGTGATTGTGATGGTCTCAATCGTCGTTGTCGGCGCCATTTTCTCCGCTGGTGGACGTAGAACACTGCACAAGATAATTGTTATCAATGGCGGGAAAGTTAAAGACGAGAAGAGGTTTTAATCTCAGCAGGCGCCGCGACGAACTCACCTTATCGACTACGCAGGCAAAGGGGCTGCCAGCAGCTACTAATTGGAATGCGTTTCAATGCGTTTCTTGGTTAGTTTTGCTTAATGGGATGCTGGAAGGGTTTTTGGTTTCGTTTTCGATTTCGATTGCGTTTTGGGTTGCGGGGGAGGCGAGTAAATGTTACTCTGGTTGGCTTTAACAATCTAATATAAATGCTTCAATTGGCTTTTTATTGCTTTTAGTTTGCGCGCTGAGAGGATTTCCAATGCGTTTCGAATTTCAATTTGCTGGCGGAAGCAGCGCGTTCAACATCTGAATTATAAAAAGGGGGGATCGTTTGTTAGGGAAAGATACAGAGAAAGAGAGAGAGAGATTGGTGACATTCGATTAGACCAACGACTGGCGCACAACACGAGTGTGTTCACATCAAAGCAGTTAGAGGTAAGCAGCAGCAACATGCAAGAACAACTCTCAAGCAACAACATCGGCGAGGAGGGACAATGGGAGCTACTAGGGCAAATCAAAGTGCGGTCAAACTGGCAATTAAAATCGCAAACAACTGTGGCCAGCAACTACTATTCATTCGAAATATTTAACTGCTATGGCAATGGGTTTTATGGGCTCTTAAATGAATTAAGCTTGTAAGCTTGTGTATATAAAACGAATTTTCAAAGATGTAATGACCGGTTTATATCGAAATTTGTGACTTCGAAATTGCAAATAGTTTAAAGTGTTTTAAATTTTAGAATGACATCATTTTCATATTATAAATACAAGCATTATGGAAAAACCAAACTTTTATTGTGCTCGACTGTAGATATTCGGTACCCAAACACATCTTTCCCAATCCCCTTTTCCTAGATTAGAATTCTGATCAGTTTGAAAAGAATAAGAAAAATGTTCTTTAAAAATTAAAAATACTTAAATAAGTTTAAATTTCGAGCGTTAAAGGCTGAACTAAACCCGGGATAAAATTCCAAGGAAGCTAGATAAACATGTTTCCACATTATTGTCAAGTAACTGCCATATTTACCATAAAATATCAACATTTTGGTTTAATATCTACACAAGTCTAGTCTCTAGTCAAGGCTATAGCTTTGGTGTACCTAAAACAATACATATTTTAAGCAGTGTTTCTATTGTTTTTTGATCACGCTTGTCTGCACCTACCCAGCCAGCATTTGGAAAATCATTTTAAGAATAATCCCCCTGGATGAGACTTTTTCGAGTAGAATTGATTAAAAAACTCGAAAAATACTGGAAAATGACTAAAATATGACTGATAAATGCTCCCAAAATATGTTTATAATTAAAAACAATAACAACATGTAATACAATCGAAAATGTCTAGGTCAGCGAAGGGCACCCCGTGGCTCAATTTGCTCACGCTGCTCAAACCGTTATCTTTTTTCAAAGACAGCTGGCAGAGCTGCTGCTCAAAGCGTTAGATCTGGAGCCCTTCGCTGCTCTAGGTGATCGAAATTTGATTGAAAGATGACTCGAAGAAGAGTCGCTTTTGGTTCAATGAAAGGGTTATAAAAGACTCTTTTCGTCTCCCGATGAAAGCATCTTCTATGATCAGAAAGGGAGCGCATTTTTTGCTAATTTTAATCAGAAAGCCGACTCGAAAAAGACTCTAATTTGATCAGAAATTTCATAAAATGCTGGCTGGGTATTTAATACATACTATGTATGTATGTTTGTATGTATTGTATCTCATGGATTAACTGTCGCAATTTTCCGCACAATGCGTTGTTGCCACAGTTGAATGGGTTTTGGGATTGTGTTTAAATTAAACAACCGCCTCAAATGAGGCTGAGAGAAGGTGCGGCGGATCCAAGTTGATGCACACATTATGAGATGCAAATTATCCATTTGCATTCCATTGTTCGCATTGAGATCCCTGCCAATTTGTAAGATCTCTTAGATACAGATACGGATGCCGAAATAAACATTTGTATCTGTGCAGAATACAGACGCAGCGTCTAACGGATCTCGCAGATATTTTCTGCGGGCCAGACAGAGATTTGATGTTGTCTTATTTATAGCGGCTACAACTTAGGAGAGCAACAACAACAACAACAACAAATTCATTTCGCAGATGAACGACGGGGTCCCGTGCTACTAAATGCATGTGAGTGTTTATGTGTATGTGTGGGTGAGTGGCATGGCAACAGGATCAGAGAGCGGTTAATTGCTACATATGTATATAGAACGTAACGGGCAGGCAAAATTGGGGCAAACGGCCATCATATGCAAAACAACAACAACAACAATGACATGGTCAGCGAGGGGAGGGGGCATTGGGTGTAAATATGTATGTGTGTTGGTATATGCAAGTAAAACGGAAGCAAAACAAAATGCGGACAAACAGTACACGGATGCGAATTGTGATACCTTTCCTTGTAATAGTCCAGAGTTACCGATTCGGAATCAAATTCTGAGTAATCTGGCAGCGACTCGGCATCAAAGGAGCTCATTCCGCTGAGCGTGTAATTGGGCAAGACGTTCATTTTGTTGTTGTAGCCAGCAAGGTTGCCCTGGCGCTGTTGTTGCTGGAGCTGGTGCTGTTGCTGTTGCTGCATGGTTGTTACTTGTTTTTGTTTAAACAATTTCGTACACACAGACACTCGCAAACACTTCAGCTTGCACACACACACGCCCACGAACTGACGGTGAAAACTACGCTATATTTTTTCTCTATTCCCTTTTCGCTGCCTTTTCACACTCTCGCCGTCTGCTTTTCTTTGCTTTGCACAACTCGGCGATTTCGTTACCCGTGCACTTACAGTCTGCTAGGAGAGGCGTGCCACTTTTCCTCATTCACATATTATTTTAGACACTGATCGGTGCTGTCTAAATAATTAAAAAACAAAAACGACAAAAATAATAATGTTTTGCTTCCCTCATCACAAATAAGAGTGGCCAGCGTAGGCTTACAATAAATAACACAATTGATGTACTAGTATAAATATTTTAATCGGGCACACTAGCGCAAAAAATACTGCAAAACAAAATAAATATAGATATTATATTATATTTGGTGGAAATTTCATAAGTTTTTAACCGCCAGTTTTAACAAATTCGTTTACCTCTTAATTTGTTACGAAATAAATACATAATCCCCTCCGCGGTCCATTTCCCACCGTTTCACTCACCGATGTCAATTTTTTAGCATTATAAACGGAAAAGAAGGCGGTCACACCACACTTTCCGCGCGAACATAAAATAAATAAAAACAAAGCTTAAATTGCGCTTTTCTGTACAAAAAGTAATGTCCTGTCTCCAGGATGAGCGCCCTGCTAAACGAAATCCAGCGGATCATCGCCGAGATTCGATCGGATAAACCATCAAGCCGAAACAAAGCCATCGAACAGCTGGAGGAAAAGCTTACCAACTGCAGAGAGGGCTTGACTGCTCTATTGCTGGACAAACGATTCGACTTGTCGTGGGCCGCACTATACGATGTGGCCAAGGAGGCACTGTTCAAGGTCTGTGACACTCCGCCCGTAGATTATAACACCATCTCATGCAGTAGTTTCGCTTATAAACAGCACGCTCAGAGCTTAAACGATGCCAACGAGAAATCCTTCAAGACTTTGGCGGCCAAGTCCTACTTGTACGGCAATGTCCACGACAGGATCGTTAAATACAACTTGGACGGTAAGCGTTGAACGTGCACCTGGACCTAGTTAACTTGTGTGTTCTTCAGCTGGCTTGGCCTCGACGGGAAGTGGCCACTTCCTGGCCAAGACGAGTCTCTTCAATGCGTTCGAGGAGATGATCGTGTCGCGGGTGGTTATGAATCACTTTGGTGACCGCATCGTAACCCTGCTGGACAGGGGAATCTACTCCTCTCCCACCTATGTGCGTGAACTGAAGATCAATGAGTACAGCCGTAAGGGAATATTTCATTTTACAGTCCAATTGTCTAAGTACTCAAAATGCTTGCCGTGGTTTTTTAGGTATCCTCTCCTACCTTTTCGAGCTAAATGTGGGAGGGGGCGATTTCCTTCAAAATTCAGTACTGAAATGCATCACCAAGACAGTCACTCTGGCCAAAGATCGGGTTCAGCTGCACTGTGACCTTGTGGAATATCTGCCGGATGTGAAGGGCTTTGCAAACACGGCAAATGCGGCGAGGAAGACGGAGATTGTTCGTCTCTACTTGATCTTCGCCACGGAGGTGGGTTTAAGACTTAAATTGGCTTCGATCACTGCTGACTCTCTTGTCTACCTTAGCTCTCGGTTAACTACCATCACCAGCTGTGCATCCACATGCAGGAGATCCTGCCGAAGCTGTGCGAGTTCCACAACGAAGATGTGTTCCGCGATGACACCCGAAACCTGTTCTTCCAGTGCGTCATCCAGTCGTTGCGCTCGCTGTATCCCAAGCTGGACAGTGGAGATTTCAACACACTCGGAGTTCCTCTCCACGAGACGTGGTCACAAACCCTGCTGCGACTGAAGACCATTGTGAACATGGAGATCCGCAAGAACTCCCTGCAGCGCTACAAGACAGCACAACTGAGCAATGACAAGTTTTCGGAGGCCTTCATCAAGATGTCAGCACTGGTCATGTATATTGTAAGGAAAAACTTATACTTAATGTGGTGTGTACTTTAGTTACGCGGTCTTGCAGGTTCTTTGGCACTTGGAGGAGGCGAGAAAACCCGATGAAAACGGAGATGGTGACGCGCCCAAGAAGATGGCCAAAACTTCGGACAAAATTGATGAAATTTTCGCACTGATCGACAAGAAGGAGACCACTTTCAACGACGTCTGGTTTGCCATCTTCACCGAACTGCTGCAGCTAAGCAGCGTTATCCTAAACGTAGGCAACTACCAGCAGTCGCTGAGCACAGTGTCGGACATAATGCAAATGTACGGCAATGCCAGGAATCTGAGGAATCTTCGCCTGTGCATGGATAGCCTGCTGAAAAAGGAACAGGAGCTAGTAGAGTCGCAGTCGATACAGCTGGGCTTTCTCGCTGAATTATGGAGTAAGATGGGGAACCATTTGATATCAGAGACCACCACCAACAGCGAGGAGATCAAGGAGAAGCAGCTGGTGCTGCAGCTGCTGATCAGACATCACAAGCTGAGCCCGAAAATGGTCACCAGCCTGGTGCAGAACATCACCACAAATGAATTGATGAAACGCAACGAATGCGTTGCCACCATTCGCGAGATCTACATTCATGCGGGCGAGTGTGGTCAGGACAAGGCCTCGGCGGACTTGGAGCCTATCATAGCGTGGGCCTACGGCAGCGGAGAGCGGACCAGCGCCACTCAAGTCATCCACAATATAGCCAGCATAGATGCCAAGCTGCAGGCGGACACCTTTGCGATCAGTATCATCAACTTTTTGGACCAGCAGCAGCTGGAGGAGCTCTCCAAGTCGGAGCCTAAGGGAATTTCCGCTGAAGAAAGTCTGTTGGCATTCAAGTATAACAAGCAATTGATTTGCCTGGACAGAGAGTATGCGCAACCCTTTGTATCAATTATGCAGCTACAGAGCGAGACCAAGAACTGTCTCTACCAGAGCAATTACGAGTGCCTCATGCGCAGTCTCAACTTCCAGAATGTTAACGATAATCAGCCTGCGGCCATTTTAAAGAACCTTAACAGTCTGCATCGCTTGGCCTGCACAATGGAGAGGCTGTTGCATTACAAGGTGTTCGATGCGGGCAACTTTGAGGGCTGTCCTCTGATCAAGAGAATCGGTCTCTTCCTCAGTCACATCGAGGTAAGTGGGTGTTTATAGAGAACTTTGATTAAGTACTTCTATTTATGTTTAAATTTATTTGTATATTTATATATATATATGGTTTATAGTTCCAGTACAAGGCCAACTGTTCCGAGTTGCTGGATGAGAGCGATCTGCGCGAGATTCTGCGGCTTCAAATAGCCGTCCTTGAAGTCTTTAAATCTAATGCGATACTCCTCCATTATTTGGAGAGGCAGCCGATAGAAATGATGGTGGAATTCATTGGCGCTGCGCTCAAGCTGCACTGTAACTTGTATATTTATTTAATTTAAAATCGTATTCAACATTTTTAACGTAATTCTAGGCATGCGACGAGAGCGCTCTGAGAATGCAGACCATTTGACAATAACTGCTCAGTGCTTGCACATTTTGGGTGGGCTGTGTGCTTGTAGTTCGCATCAGGACGAAACCTTTGAGCACATAGCCAAAGTGACCATGCGATGGCAGCCCCAGGATGTGCTTATCGTAACAAAGGTAGGTGAGCCATTATCTCGTCGCGAATCGATACAAGTAACTATATATTTCTAGGAACTCTGCAGCTGCTCAAGACTTTCCGACGCAGCCAGAACTTGGCTAGTGGGCAAACTAAAGACTGTCTTTCAGCTTCATCATTTGGACTTGGATGTGATCGATAAGGTGGTCGACCATTTGCCCAGTAAGCAACGCTTCGTATATTCATATATTTCATAATCCTTACATGTTGCTCCCTTCAGCTATTTTCCAGTTTGTGTTTCAAATAGAAGATCACCTGGATGACATGCTAATGGCCCTTAATTCTCTGCTAAGAATAGCCATTAAAAAGTCCTACACATCCCAACTGACGGCGAAGATCGTTCGCTGCGTGGGCTTAATTGCTCAGCGTTGTCCGGACATTTACCAGCTGGAAAACTTCACTGTTATATGCAAGTCTACGGCGAAATTCATCACAATGCCCACACTGGAGGTACGCTTTGCCACCCTGTTCACCTTTACCATCCTGCTGCACACGAATTGTGTGACCAGGGATGCCATAGGCAACTCTCCAAGTCACTTGGAGTTCTGTCGCGAGATCTATGATAGCATTGAATTTAAAAAGCTTTGGGTAAGTGAGATACATTCTTTGTAGAGCTACTTATCATGGGATTTTGTGTTCCCTAGTTAAACGAAGGCGAGGATGCAATTCGGAACAGCAATGCCTTAATGCTGCAAATGCTGATGGCCATCTTTTTGCGCAGCTCGTTTCATCAGGAGATTGCTCTCAAGGAGCTGCTGTTCAATTGGGCCCTGCGCAAACTGCCAGAAAGTGAGTTCCCTTATATACTTATATTTAAAAGTTTGTGTCTAAAGGTAAGTGTACCATCCCCACAGGTGAGTTCCTTTCTCTGCACAGTATAGTGCCCGGATATGGGCGATCCATGCTAGATCTTATACGGCCCTATACGGATTTCCTGCTGCACACGTGGAGCTCGCAGGGCTGGCCAATTTCCAAGTGAGCGGTTCATGAAACACAGTGAAACTTCTGCTGTATTCTTTTTCACTTTTCCTTAGGTTCCCCTATTTTCTGTGCTATGAAAAGAAGAATGATTTCCGTAGAGCTCATTCTAGCAGGATCATGGCTTATGTCTTTCTATACGGCAAGACTGAGGATATTGAACGCCACAGGAAGTCCATCAGTGAAGAGGTACCCATGCTACTCCTAATGAACTCCAACTAGATCTCAGTGTTTGCTTGTGTGCCCTTAGGTGGCCCTTCCCCTAGTTGCCTCGTATGTCCTGGCCAAAAATGCATTTTGCAGCGAAAGCGAAGGTAAGGAGTTTCAAGATCATCATCAGCGGCTTTCGGAGAACCTTAAGTACTCCCAGCTAAATGCCAAGGATGTTGATATCAATGTGGAGACCCTTTGCTGCACAATCGGCCTGCTCGACGACGATCTGCAGGAGATGAACAGATTACTTGGATCCACTGTACCAGGCAACAGAGTTGGCAACTGGTGCACACTTTCGGTGGAGTCTCTTTTCGATTGTATAAGCTTGCATATTGTAAGTACTATTATTCACAATTTTCTGTTTTACTTTACTTGCATTCCTTCTTAGGGCTCCCCGAAGGGTTCGTCAAAGGGAGACAAGCGCCTCCAGTCCATGTCAACGCTTCAGACCAAACATCCGCGAATATTGGTCGAGCTTTTTGGTCGCTTGAAAACCAATTGCTTTACATCCAGCTTTTCTAGCCAGGCACTGCGTTATTTGTTTCTATATTGCGAAATTGCTGATGCCGTCTATGAGGCTGCTGCCAAGACTAAGTCTGCTGTAGCTCAGTGCTCCTACTTTGTTCGCGATATTTGGTTCTTTGTGGTTCAATATCTTCATCACAGTGAGTTTTAATTAGTGTGTAACCTTATTAACATTATTTAACATTCTCGTAACGCATGGCAGCCAAGTCCAGTCAAACACAAATGTGTGCACTTTCGTTTCTGGAAAAACTGCTGACCTCCGAGCCAGCTTTTGGTTCCGAGGAGTTCACCTCACACATGGCAGAGATTGCCAAGTTGTTGAGTGGCTTTCAACGGCAATGCGTTGCCAGGGAAGTGAAGGAGAAGGCCAGGGCAGTCGTCAAGATGATACTGGAATGCCAACAATATCACATCAATATGCATTCCTTTCTGGAGGACACAACGGAATGCGAGTTCCTGCAAACTCTGCGGCAGAAATACAATTCCAGGCTAGAGCCAAGCAAGGATACGGCTGATGTGGCCAACTATCTACGTTCGTTTCTGAAGAGACCCACCGCTGAGCGATTACGAGACTTGAGAAGCTATGTAAGAATAGCTTAGAGAGATCTAAGCTTACTTCATCCTTTTACTTAATACCCTTGATTTCCTACAGGTTGCCGAACACAAGGACAGTCTTCAGAGAAATGAACGACTTTTATTTGATATCATTAGTCGCCTGATTCAAATGGCAAGAGATTCGTCGAGTAATCAGAGCAGTCTGGACGCCCTAAAGTGTTTGGCTCAAATTGGGCCGTTGAAGTTCTCAAATATTTCATATTATTTCCAAACCGACTTTGATTCCTTCGAGGAGGTATGCTCTGTTATTCTCTTGAAATATTTTCTCTATAAATACTTTACCTCTTTTCGGTGCAGTCAGAGCCTTTGGAGCCCATCGAGAAATTCCTGAGCGTCATCTGTGAGGCCCTGGATAAATCTTTGTTTCAGTTTGATCCCCACACCCATGATGCTCTGGTTTCCGTAGTCGTTCAAGTGGTGAATAGCCAGTGTGGCCTAAGGATTATGGGTTAGTAGCTTGTTAAATAAAGCAGAGCTAGCAAGGCTAGTTCGCAACATGCAGCTATCAGACAATTAAGTCAATTTTAAGAGCTCTTTTATAGACTAAATATAAATTACTTTCTTTACATTCGATTACCCTTTTAGATCGTTTTAAAAACGTACAAATCTTTGCTGTCAAGCCACCGGAAGCGAGTGTCCTGAATGGGTACAAGCAGATTTCTCGCATCAATTGGTTGGCCGCACTGAAAGCCACCCAAGATTTGAGTTATGAGCCCTGGATGTGCGCCTTCGTGTCGAACGTTTTCACGGATTGCGGCTGGCTGGAATTCGGTGCGTTGGCTGAGAAGTCTTTGCCCTTTGCCAAGACTTGCCTGCAGCCGTTTATTAAGTTACTGTTGGACAACAATCTGGATCAGCACTTGGAGAGTCTTTGCCAAATGTTGGATTACTTCTTCGAACGCTTCGTTGGCTGTAAGCCAGCGAGCTCCTCTCCGCAGATTTTCCACAACAAGCGTGCCATTAAGAGGTTCTTGCACATCTGCGAGTGCATACGAGTGGTAAATAATTGGAGCATTCCCGTGGCTCTGAGCAATGTGGTTATGGCTAGTAACCACTGCCAGGCCTACTTCCTGAGCATCATGTACCTAGAGCTGTGGGCTAGCTCGGAGAGCGTCGATCCCTTGACTAACGAATCATTTCAAGCCTCGGCAAAGAAGGTACTTAAGAAAGCAGCCCCTTCTCAATAACTTTCTAAAATCCAAACTTCTCAGGCCTACGAATCGATTGGCTGCTTGGATGCTATTCCTGGCTTTGTGAATCCCATGCTTTCTCGCGTGGACTTCCTTGGCCGGAGTAACAACCTGACCGCCATCCTGTTAGAGTCAGATCACCTGGATAAGGCCAGTAGCCAACTCTGCATGGACATTATGAAGGGCAATGGGTTGTGGTCGTTCGCAAAACTTCAGCAGCAACAGAGCCAGGAACCAGACTACGAAATCTTCTGGCGCCTAGGGCAGTGGGACTCGCTGACGGACTCCAAGCAGCAGCAGCAACAGCCACTGGGGGCGAGGACGTCATTCAATTTGGAGCAAGAGTTCAATCGCCATCACTTTGTGGCCCTCAGAAGCATCAGCCAGCGGGAGGAGGAGAACAGTCTGTCGGCCATTGACAAGGCCTACAGCTGTGTGCGCGACATATTGCAGGAGATAAGCGTTGAGTGCCTGCAGAGTGTATACAAGTACCTAACCTGGCTGTGCTCCCTCCAGCAGGCGGAGGACTTGTGCCAGGTGATGTGGCTCGCTGTGGACTGTACAAGTAGCTCGGCTTATCTCTCGTTCCCTCACACAGATCCAGTTTGGCACCCAACTACCTCCAAAGGAGATGAACCAACTATTCCGGAAATGGCAGAAGGAACTGGAGCTCAATTACGGCAACTTTGCCTGCAAGGAGTATGTCATTGCTCATCAGATTGCTCTGTTCAAGATGGCCGGAACACGGGCGACACGTCGGTTAACCGATTTCTATAAGGAGAATCCCGTGGACACATACTTGCTGAAGGGCATTGGGGAGTGCAAGGCAGCGGGTAGGCTGAACCTAGCGGCCAAGTACATCGGGATTCTGCGCGAAATGCCAGACATTAGGGCATCCACAAAGGTAAGTAACCGCACAGATAACTTTCTTCATATATTTTTCCGACTGGGGTTTATATTTCTAAAGGTTTTGTGATAACTAGACCGTGTGCCATCTTGCGCTTCCCTTTCAGATGAGCGTACTGCTCGAGGATGCCGAGGTGAATGTAAAGATGGGCAATCTTCAGATAGCCAAGGCCATACTGGAGCACGTGACCACCAACGATCAGTTCATCTACTGCCTCCAGCGGGTACCGGCTCTGCGAATGCATGGCGAGTTTCTCATGGACTGCAATGCCGAAAGCTTGAGTTCGGTTCTGAACCACAAGTTTAACGCTTCGCTAAAGCTGATCGATGACTTTGTACAGCATCGCGAGGCCCTCAAAGAAAAAACTTCAGACATCGGGCAGTTGCAGGACCTGGAAGCTTTCGCTAATCGGCAACGAACAGCGGCCTATGCCGCCATGGCCAAGTATGCGGACAGGGAGTACCAGCAGCTGTATGAGTATCGGCACTCGCAGGACTACCAAACACTGCTGGGCATCATCGAGCAGAACCGCTCGACGGCTGACAAGGTGTCGCAGCGCGAGAACCAAGACCGACGGATCATGGGCATTCAGATGAAGCGCTATGCCAGCCTGGACGAGCGCCAGTTGCAGCGGATTGAGGCTAAGCTGACGGAGCACCTCTGCTCGGCGGTCCGTAATCACATGGCCTACTGTCGATTGGACAGTGGCTTCTCCAGCGCCGCCATCTACCGCATCATCTCGCTCTGGTTTACCAACGCTTCCAACGAGCAGTTGCAGCAGTGCGTTAAGGAGGAGATCCTCACGGCTCCAAGTTACAAGTTTATTTGTGCTGCCAACCAACTGACCGGTCGCCTCAATTCCAAGAACAGCAGCCTGCTGAAGGGGCTTACCGAGCTCCTGGTGCGATGCGGCCAAGATCATCCGCACCACATCTTCTACCAGCTGTACCCTCTGGTCTATGCCCACCTGGATGGCGAGAACAGCAATACGGAGCGAGCTGGGATTGCACAACGCATCATTGGCAAGATCTGTGAAAAGAATTCTGCGGCAGCTGAGACCAGCAAGCAGCTGGAGTCGGTGTTGCCAGGTACCCTTAGTCACTATTATTATTTTTTTAGTTTACCTGTTTACCCGTTTCTGGTTTTCCTTCTAGTTCTCATCAAATTCGCCAACGAGGGCAAAACCGAGAATCATAAACAGGTTTCGGATTCTCAGCGCTACAAGCAGTTTGAAAAGGTTCGACGCATCCGCAATCTGGACGGTGTTCACTGTCCAACCCTTGAGTTGCCGGTGATGCCCAACAAGGACTACAATATAACAAGTATGTACTGGTCCCTTGATTTGATTTTTGTTAACCATACCCTCTACTTAGGCATTATCAAGTGGAGCAACGAGATCGCCCAGTGCGGCGGCCTAAACGCTCCCGTCAAGATAATGTGCGTCTGCTCCGACGGCCAGACGCGCGCTCAATTGATTAAGGGCAAGGACGATCTGCGACAGGATGCGGTGATGCAGCAGGTGTTTGGTATTGTGAATGAGCTGCTGCAACAGGATTCGGAGTTCATTGAACGCAAGCTGCACCTTCGCACCTATAAGGTCACGCCTCTGTCCATGCGCAGCGGCATCCTTGAGTGGTGCACCAACTCCATGCCCGTGGGCCACTACCTCGTGGGTGAGGGTAAAGGCGGCGCTCATATGCGATATCATCCGAGCGATTGGCCCAACCAAAAGTGTCGCAGCCTCTCGAATGTGGGATAACCTATAATTCGGTCAGTTCTATTGTCAATAATGCGGAAATATTTGCAGAACCATCTGAAGTCGCCCAAGGAGAAACGCTATGAGGTATATAAGCTAATTTGCAAGCATCTGAAGCCCGTTTTTCACTACTTCCTGCTGGAAAAGTTCCCCATTCCGGGCGTTTGGTTTGAGAGGCGCCTGGCCTACACGAACAGCGTAGCTACAACCTCCATGGTGGGCTACGTCCTCGGTTTAGGCGATCGGCATACACAAAACATACTTATAGACCAGCAGACGGCAGAAGTCATTCATATTGATTTTGGTAAGTCTTTGAGACTAAATGAAGACCTATAATTAAAGTTCTTTCTATTAGGCATCGCCTTTGAGCAGGGCAAGATCCAAACAACCCCAGAAACCGTACCCTTCCGCCTCACCCGCGACTTTGTGGCACCCATGGGAATATGCGGCACAAAGGGTGTCTTTGCCAAGTCTTGTGAGGCCACCATGCATATCCTGCGTCGCTACAAGTCTGTCTTCACCACAATACTGGAGGTACTCCTCTACGATCCGCTCTTCATTTGGGGAGTTCTCAAAAAGAAGCAGTCCTCGCAGGCCTCACAGGATTCCAGTAAGCTCTTATCTTCCTATTAACTATTCTAGCTACATTTGCCATTTCTTTAAGGCGAGGAATCGGTTAATCTGGTTGCCCAGCGAGCTCTGCTTTTGGTGCAAAACAAACTGGAGGGAAGGGAGGCCGGTAGTACTCGCGGTGACTCAAATGTCGAGGCGCAAGTGGAACGATTGATCAACGAGGCCACGCAGCCGAGCAATCTGTGCATGCTCTTTCCCGGTTGGGATCCGTATTTGTAACTAGCACATCACACTTCTTATTGGTTGTTGATTTGAATTAAAGTTTTCTTTTCGCCATTTTGTATTCAAATTTATAGGTGGTTTATAAAGTCGTATTTTAAATGGACTAAGTTGAGTACATTCCTCAATGGTTGGTTCCTGATCTGCTATCGCAAGGGGAAAGCCCAAGTGGTATTTATTATCTTAACAACTTTCATTCAAAACTATGTTTTTCGATTTTCATTGTATTTCAGTTTTATGTAAAAGATTTGCTTATCTATAGAGAGATATGGTATGGTTTAAATATAAGTTTGGAGTTAATAAATACCACTTGGTGGGCGTTGATTGCTTGTACAGAAAGATAAAGTAATTCAGTCGATGATTTTTTATTAAACCCTCAAGTCTGAGCTTTCTTTTCCTAATTCTTTTGGAAGGAGCTCTTAGAACTGCAGATGCTACTTCGATTCGCTGCAGGTTCTTTATAAAATACCTCCTGCATTTTATAATCCAACAAAACAATGGTCATAAATCAATAAACGGCTATAAAAACAAGGCTTATCGAGACCCCACACCGATTATTCGGTATTCACAAGTAGCAGCCATGGCCATTGTCGCGGGCCTCGCGTCCCTATCGGGAATACCAACGATGGTGTGATAACAGACGGATTTAGATGCAAATGGGGTTTTGATAGCTTCATAACATTGTTACCCTCGGTCATCCTTATCAAAATGAAACGTGAAACACGGCTGAAACGGTTTATAAATCGTATCTTTGAAGTATTTTGTGCCAACGCAATGTCACCTATTAATCTAGTCGCAGATCTGTTATTATATTTCTTAGGCTATATTAAAATAGTGACTTATGTAATATGTTGGTTTCAGTCTCAGTTCTTTGTGCTGGCCTCAAGCTTGCAGTCGGGCTCGACGCCCTCGAATATGGGCGCACTCTCCTCGCCATTTCCACCTCCAGTTATGATGGAAATGATGTCCGACAATGTGAACTGACCCAGGAAATTGTTGACAGCCTGATAAATGTAATAACATAGAGATAATAGAGACACTGTAAAAACTTAACTAAATGGCAAACCCACCGTTTGAACCTTGGAAACCACTGTGCCCTGTTCATAGTCCCAAACGTCTCCGAGCAGCTCCACACCCATTTCGTTGACCAGAGCGTGAATAAAGTCATTCACTCGCTCTTCCTCCAGCAGGTTGTCGAAGTTAATCTTAAGATCTCCCAGATGCAGCTCGATTTGCAGGTTCGAAATGCCCAGCGGAGACAAGGATCTCATACGGAACGAGATTCGGATCGAAAAGTCAGTGATGGA
The DNA here is from genome assembly GCA_018904745.1 of Drosophila orosa. NCBI lineage: Eukaryota > Metazoa > Arthropoda > Insecta > Diptera > Drosophilidae > Drosophila > Drosophila orosa. The sequence goes on from JAEIIH010035337.1 coordinate 53,079, forward strand.
GGTTCTAAAACCAAAAGAGTTTGTAGAAAGGGTTTCTAGGTAGCTCCCTCTCCAAGTGCTGTTCTTACTCGGCATTGCCATCGCCGGCTAAGTTGAGGATGTAGGCCAGCGATCCCTTGGCCGTGTACAAGGACTCGAAGTGGGTGAGGGGAAAGGTGATGTTCATGGTGCTCGTCAGTCCGATCACCGGCCTCAGGGTAAGAGTGGGTACATCAAAATCGGAGAGTCCCTGCAACTTGAAGTCGTCGATGGACCCAGTGAAGCTGCAAAAGCGAAGCCACGTTTAGCTTTCTTTAAAAGAAAGCAGCCCCTTCAGGTTGAACTCACTCCACGAGATATTTATTGTTCACCGCTGTCTCGGCCGGACCCAACTGCAGGGGATCCAGGGCGGGCAGTCCCAAGTTTGGAATGGGGTGGCACATGCGCATGCGAAACTCGTTAAGGAAATTGAGGATCACCGATTCGTAGACACAGGCAGCGGGTGCCAGGCAAGCGTAGAGGATGGCCGTGGCCAGCAGGAGCTGGGATGTGAGGTGTGCCTGCCGCATTCTGCTGCTGTTCTGCTTCCGCTCGACTTGGAGTAGCTACTGTGGGCCCAGCGCAAGCCCACCCCGGATTTTGTTTGCGCGCACTCTTCAAGTGGATCCCAGTGTGTGTGTGTCAAGATACGACGTTTATTTCAACATTTAGCCCAAACACTTATCTTCGCTAATCGCGGGCGGGGCCCAATTTCGGCCGATTACCGGCGTAGGTTTATGTGTTGATTGCTGGTGCTTCTATTTTCGATTTATTCTGTTGTTTATCAGCCTAATCTCCGTGCGACAGTTGGAAAGGCTCCTCGTTGAACTATTATTAACTAGTGGCTAAGGTCCTCGGTGCGGCTACACCTGCTCGGGGGGCTGGCGCAGGTGATCGGGGATCTGTTGCAGTTCCGTCTTGGACGCCTGCATCGCCACGCCCTCGGGCAGGTTGCGTTCAATGTACTCTAGGAAGGTGTCCAGCGTAGAGCCCGTTAGCTTGTGGAAATCCATGTACCGGAAGTGGGTTCGCACCTCGTACTGCACCCTATGCTTCTTGTAGATGTGCACCGACTTCAGAAGTGTCATCCGCTCGTGGTGCGCCTTCCGAGGTGACCAGCTGCAAAATATGTTATCAGAGATCTCGTCCAGAATGCGGAAATTAGGAGCCCACTTACCACTTGCCCTTCTCAATGCCCAAATGGTCTGCAGCGGTGGTGGCGAACCAGGTGTAGCTCTTCAGAACAGCGGGATCAATCCCCCGCAGCTCGATCTCCAATTTGCTATATAGTTTATCCGGCTCCGGTGCAGGTGTCTTCGGTGAAACATTCGACTGTGTGCCGGCGGTACTAGTGGACACGGTGGACAGCGCCCGCACTGGCTGAGCCCAACGGAGAGTCTTCAACGCCTACGGGTCAAAGATTACATGATTATTTCTTGTTTTCTTTAATAAATTGCTTTGAATACCTGCAACATCGTTTATTTACAACTAGAATTATGCAAGGGAAGAGCTGCACCTAACGCGTTCTAGGTAAATCGTAGTATATACCACGATTTGGTATTTTTTAACGCCAGAATATCACATCGCACTCAGATCACCCTATAATTTAATAAATTAAATATAACTCTCTAAAACTACTAATTTAAATGTAATAGACTCCTCACATCAGCTAATGCTCCTAAATTAGAAGTTAGCTTTTAGTTTATAACCATTTGCTAGCTTTATACATATAATATAATATATAAATAAATAAATTATCCGATGGTATTGCCAAAGGTATATATGTAAGTTAAGATATATAAATTAAACATTCTTTGATTTTTATTCAATATCAACATACAAATTCATTAGAATACTTTTACGACACATGCATTGTAGTGAATATCTCCTGTAATACCCTATAAAATACATATATTAAAACGCGTTAGCTCATTTTCCTCCAATGCTTTCTTGTTGAATTCCCGCACGTGCTGGCGCCGCAAAACAAGTTTAATTTTAATTCAACATTATTTAACTGTTTTTAACTGGAGTCTCAACATGAAGGACACTGAAGTCAAAGGTATAAGCCCGGTAACTTTATGAGCTCCAACAGAATGTCTACAATGCATTTTATATCTGACAGAAAACCCACAGGATGCGGAGCGCCAAAAGGAAGCCCCGGAGGAGTCGGCAAGTGCCAGCTCCGACGAAGATGAATATGATGACATTGAGGATGATGATGACGATGCAATGGACGAAGGCGAAGAACCAGCCACTTGTCTGTTTTGCGCCGAAATCTTCCCGAAACTAGAGGCAGCCATCGAGCACCTTGATGTTCGGCATAAGGTGAACCTGTTGCAGCTCAAAGGGAAATTTCAAATGGATCAGTACGCCTTCATTAAGCTGATAAACTTTATAAGGGCCAACAAGACTAGCGCCGAGGAGCTGCTCTCTGCTGACCAGGCCCTATGGCAGGACGACAAGTATCTCAAGCCGCAGGAGTATGAGCCTTGGCTGTGCTATGACTACGAAGCGCTGAAGACGGACGCCACCGAAGCCCAGCCGACGGTGGCCGAGCTGCAGCAGCGCATTGTGGAGCAATCGCGGCTCCTTCAACAAGCCAACGAGGACATGGAGCGCATGCGCAACGACTACAAGGAGCTCTTGCAGAAGGTTCATGGCGACAGCGATTCCAAGGCTGCCAGCAAGCCCGTGCCGCGCAATAATCCCAACCTGGACAAGGAGTACTTCAACAGCTATTCCCACTTTGGCATCCATCACGAAATGCTGAGCGACAAGGTGCGGACCAGCACCTATCGCGCGGCTTTGCTCCAAAACGAAGCAGTGGTCCGAGGCAAGACCGTGCTGGATGTGGGCTGCGGCACGGGAATCCTATCGATCTTTGCCTCCAAGGCGGGCGCCTCCCGCGTGGTGGGCATAGATAACTCGGACATTGTCTATACGGCCATGGACATTGTCCGTAAGAACAAGGTGGCGAATGTGGAGCTCATCAAGGGCCGCCTGGAGGATACTGATTTGCCAGAGGCCAAGTACGACATAATCATTTCCGAGTGGATGGGCTACTTTCTGCTGTACGAGTCCATGCTGGACAGCATCATTTATGCCCGCGAGCACCACCTCAACCCGAATGGCATCATCCTGCCCAACCGCTGCACCCTCAGCCTGTTGGGCTATGGCAACGACACCCTCTACGCCGAACAAGTGGAGTTTTGGTCGGATGTGTACGATGTGAACATGAGCGATCTGCGCAAGCGCTCCATCGAGGAGCCGCTCATGGAGGTGGTGGACGCACAGTTCACGCTAACGGAAGCCGAACAGATAGCAAACTTTGACATTATGACTGTCGATCTGAACTACCCCAACTTTAGTCATTCTTTTAGCTTGAAGGTCACCAAAGAGGGTCGCCTGTCCGCTTTTGTTGGCTTCTTCGACACACTATTTGAGCTGCCCTCCGCCGTCATGTTCAGCACATCGCCCAATGAGACGCCCACCCACTGGAAGCAGACGGTTTTCTTCATTGACCAGCCGCAGGCGGTGAAGGCGGGAGATGTTATCACTGGCAAAATTACGTCGCGGCGACACAAGGAGGACATCAGGGCGCTGAGTGTGGACATCGAAGTGTTTGGCAAGAAACACAAGTATATGGTTGTCTAATATTGTGATTCCCGAGGATCTTTCGCATTTAAGAAGAAAAAAAAAAAGAGAGCCAGCCTGGGTGGGGTCTTTCAAATCGTTTTTAATTAAAGATTCCTGGATCGTACGCAGCTGACATATGTGAACTTATTTGTGTACCTTTTTAAAATTATGTAAATATATATAAATTAAAATGAGTGCCCACTGGCCAGATGGGCTGGAGAGTTGACATCGGGCGCGACCAAAACATAATTGTAGTTGTAGTTTTCTCAGTTTTCGTGAAAATGGAGCCGTCAACTGGTGCTTTAAGCGGTGTTGGTACTTTCCAACTCGGAGGCCGGAATCTCGGACTCCTCGTCGTTGTAGACATTCTCGGCCATCTGCCAAACCTGCATAATGTTGTCCTCGGACACTGAGCAGATAATCCACGGCTCGTTGGGGTTCCAGGAGAAGTCACTAATCTTTGCCGTGTGGCCGCCGTGAATAAAGAGCAGCTCGGGTGGTCCGTCCTCGGCATCTTCTGAACTCTGCTCCTCACCGATTTTCGACAGATCCCAGACATGCAGGCGGCGGTCGGTGCCAGAGGAGGCCAGGATGGTCTCATTATGCGGGGACCACTGCACCTGGAAGATCTCGTCCTTGTGCGACTCGAAGGAATGTAGTTTCAGCTTTAGATTGCGCAGATCCCAGAGGGCCACGGTCTTGTCGGCAGAGCCGGTCGCCAGTATGAACTCCGAGTAGGGGTTGAAGCTCAAGCAGTTCACCTCGGCCGTGTGGGCGTCCACGGTGTGCGAGGGCTTTGAGGTGTTGTTGTTGCGCGTGTCCCAGATCATCAGCTTCTGGTCATCGGCCACCGAGCCAAAGAGCGACTCGTGCAGCAGATGCCAAGCCACGTCCTCGACGACAGCGGTGTGCCCGGTGAATATGTTCTTGGCATCAATAACCCGGTGTTCCTTGGGCGTGGCGTTGATGTCCCACAAGCAGATGGTGTGATCATCGGAAGCCGAAAGCAAGTAGCCTGAAAATGTCGTAAATATTGTACAAAATACACAAAAAAAGAAAGAAATAAGTTCTTACCATTAAGGTTTGGATTCCAGGAGAGGCCATAGCCCTCCTTCTGGTGGCCCCGTAGGCGCAGATCCGGCTGGCATTCACCGGAAGGCTCCGGCTTGCTGGGATGCTTCGTGTAGTCAAACACCAGGACATCGCTCGACGGCGTCTTGGTGGCGATCACGCAGGCGTTTTGGGGCATGTAACGGGCCCGATTCACCTCTCCTTCGTGGTTGATCTTGATTTCGATTTCGATCTTGCCGCACACGGAGCCAAAACCGCCAAACTCGCCCTTCTCGTTGTCGTAGTGCGAGCCATCGAACTGCGCGTCCTCGCTGGGCAGCTGGACGCTGGCGATGAGCAGATGATTCTGCTCGTCGGATGTGTGGGTGCCCAGAATGAGGCGGTGCACGGAATAGTCCTTGCCGTCCTGCTTGGTCACGTCCGGCAGCCACTGGGCCGTCAGCGAGGGCCACTCCAGGGCGTGCGTCATGACCAAGTCGTACAGGAACGGCGTGTTCTTCTTCCATATTTTGTACTCCTCATTTATTACACGCTCCTCGACGGCATCGTCAAAGGACTCGGCGGCTTATGGATGAACGCAGCCGATTAGACCTTAAAGTTTCTCATTATAAAACGTTGTACTTACCATTATCACTGCGATCCACCATGGCGTCAAAATTCGGCAGCCGAAAAATTCGAGCGCCAAAACAACAAAAGCCGAAGCGGCAAAACGCGTGCACAGACCGCGGCAGAAACTAACGAAATTCGCACTTATTAAAGCGGGTGCAGCTGACGCTTGACCGGGAATGGATCCGAGAGCGTCTAAGCTAGATCCAGGTGATTCGCACACAATTTTACAAGCGTATCTACAGCGCTAAAGGAGAAATTACAATTTTCCTTCTTTTTTTCGCAGCGTCGTCGCTTGCCAGTGTTGCCAGATGAAAATTTTACTTTACTGCGATATCGATAGCGATAACGATAGTAAAGTCACGGTGGCAGCAGTAATGTCACATTTCCACTGGTTCCACTATTAAATGTAGGAAATGAAATATATTTAAAATTCAAATTGTGCAGCAATTATGAATTTATTAATTTCTTGTATTTCTGCTTTGCCTTTATATATTCCTTAATTTGCGTTTTTAAGTGCGGGATAAAGAGCCGAATTAAGTAGTGTAATAACTCTGTTATTAGGACGGCATCGGGACCTGGTGGCAACGCCAAACATTCCGCGGGGTGGTAGCCCGGTTAAAATTGCATAAACAAAAAGCTGTTTATTTTATTCGTTATCAGCAAGTTAATTTAAAATATATTCACGCGCCAATGACCGGCCTACAATCATTACTTGTTAGGCCTTCCACGGTAATTCAGTTCCATGCCAGCCGCTACGCGAGGCAGCCGTGATTCATCCATCCACTACTGGCGGGGGTGTAAGTGTAATATGAGTTTTTTGCAAATCGCGCTGCAACTATTGTGTGTTTGCCAATTGGATTAACAAGTCGTAATTGAACCGCCGCTACTGCCATGCAGGTTGCCGACATTGACGGATCAAACAGCTCATCCGGAAAGCGTGAAACGTGTGAGTGCAGAGTGGAATGGGTAGCGGCCGAAAAAACTTTCTCTCTTGGCACTACAACGACGAGTTTGTTTGTTTCGGTCTTTCTTTTCCCCTTTTCCTTTGGTTAGTCTTAAATCGTTTTCTTTGCTGCGTGGTCTTTCCAGGGGACAGTGGGAAAATGCATGTGAGGTCGTCTTCCAAAGATGGGCATAAGCCAGCGAAGACGAAGGAGGACTCCTTCTTGGATCCTGATGAGTACTTGGAGCACTTGCTGGAGGACGGAAGCCAGGAGGGTGACAGCGGGGAGGAACTGGAGCTGCCGCCATGGTTCGATGAGCAACTGTTCAGGCGGTGAGTTGCGTGACTGATCGATGGAGCTAATTGCCCACTGGGACTCGTAATAAGCTTTGATTAACCTTCTCCATTGTTTTGCCCTGCAGGGGCCAGCATTATTTCAGCGAGTATCGCTTTGTGATGAATGCAGGAATGCTGGCGGGGCTCATTGCCGTTCTGGCCGTTCCCTCGATCCTCCGGGTGCTCTCGTGCACACGCCAATCATCGACAGCGTTCACCGCCTACCGTCGCTACGTGCGCACCATTTTCCACACGCAGGCCTGGTACAACAACGACATTTTGGATCGGAGCAGCCGTTTCTGGACTAGCATTGCGGCTGTTAGGCGGGCACACTCCCGCTCCAGTCATGCCTCTGCCCGCCAGGGTGCCGGCCAGATCACCCAGAAGGATTTGGCCCTGACCCAGTTTGGGTTCATTGGATTCATTACAATGGGGGCTCATCGAATCCAGTTGTACGACGAGGACTTTCTGGAGGCCACTTCGCACATGTGGCGTGTGCTGGGTCACCTGCTGGGCATCAAGGACGAGTACAATATCTGTGGCAGGAATTGGGCCGAGTCGAAGCCGCGCTTGGACATTGTCATGCGGAAGGTGTATGAGCCAGCTTTGGAAAATACCAGCGAGGATTTCTACCGAATGACGGAGGCCCTGATCAACGGACTGTGGCACATGAATACCATGCTCTCGGTGGACGCCAATATATTCTTCACGAAGCGTCTGGCATGCGTGAAGGGGTACGAGTACTACAGCTTCGATCACAGCAACGGGGTTGTCCGGGATCCTCGGCAGAAGCTGCACTACTACAACATGGGATGGTGGGATCGCTTTATTGTCAGCTACGGCTTGTTTCTTGTCACCTACTTGCACCGCTACGCCGTCGTGCGGTGGTATTTGAACTTTCGCGTCTGGCTGGTGGACGTGCTTACCTATTACTTGCCCTACATGGCCATTTGGAAGTTTGGCTTCAAGTCTGCCTACGTGCGCATCTTTCGAAGTGGAGGAGAGGCCCAAGATTTTGCCATGGGCCTTAAAGATGATTAGATTGTGCTGTTTTGTGAATCTTAGATTGTAGATAATTTATTAGTAAATACCCAATGGAATTGTGGCAATAGGGGAAACTATACGTACTTTACAAATCAAACAAAATCGTAAATTAAACTCTCATTTTGAAGTGTAAACGAATTTTTTTGTTTTTCTGCTGGGGGCAGTTTAATGTTTTAGGCTCTAACCTGTAGAATATGGATGTCTTTTTAAATTATCAGCTTTATTGCTTTAAATCTGATTACATTTTTAATAGTTTTGGCACAAGAAGGTCTACTTGCTGACCAAAATTCGTATGGTAGATCTTATTAAAGGGAACTGTAATAAGATCTGTATTTTAATTGTGTTTATATGAAAAGAAAGAATCATATGTATGTATATATTTTCAAAATTCATTTAAATAACTTTGCTATCCTTTAATTAATGCAATTTTGAGAAAAATGTTTGGGCAAACCATTTCCATTTCAAATTATCCGCTTGATTTCCTCAAAGTTATCGATATCGATAATATTGTTATATCGATTTTGTGCAATCGGTAACTTTTCATCTCTAGCGTCTTTTGCGGTTCCCGGCTGTTTATTATATTTTTTTTTATAAAAAATAATTTACCATGTTTTACCACGTAAGTTAAATTGTTTTTTGAGATCGTAACGAAGGTTAACCCATTGCTTAATTCATAGATTTCGCTGGAACATGAGATTCTGCTGCATCCGCGATACTTTGGCCCGCAGCTGCTGGAGACGGTGAAGCAGAAACTCTACTCCGAAGTGGAGGGCACCTGCACGGGCAAGTACGGCTTCGTGATAGCCGTCACGACGATAGACCAGATCGGCTCCGGTGTTATCCAGCCGGGCCAGGGATTCGTGGTGTACCCGGTGAAGTACAAGGCGATTGTCTTTCGGCCGTTCAAGGGCGAGGTGCTGGATGCGGTGGTCAAGCAGATCAACAAAGTGGGCATGTTTGCCGAGATCGGTCCGTTGTCCTGCTTTATTTCTCATCATGTGAGTATTTATGGTTGCTTTGAAGTTACACGTCTTTAAAATGTGGATCCCCTCTTGCAGTCTATTCCCGCCGACATGCAGTTCTGCCCGAATGGCAATCCGCCTTGCTACAAGAGCAAAGATGAGGACGTGGTCATCTCGGGGGAGGATAAAATACGTCTGAAGATAGTGGGTACTCGTGTGGATGCCACAGGAATTGTAAGTGGAACATTGTATTCGATTTATGGCTATCTTACTCCTATTCCCACTCTCCTTTTATGCAGTTTGCCATTGGCACATTGATGGACGACTACTTGGGCCTGGTGTGCAACTGAAAAGGCCTTCGCTGCTTTTGTGTACAATTTAAATATATATATTTTAAACTTTAATGAAATGCATTTAGACAATTAAACATCTATGTGTATATAGTAATAAATATGTATGTACTTTATAAGATTTGATTTCAATTTAAAGGTACGTTACATTTGTAATTTAGTAGAGTTGTTGGTTGGTGTGGTGTGGTGTGTGGTCTAGGATTTATAATAGTTATAATGATTGGACGTTAAGTAAACAAACGGCTCGAGCTATACATATTTAGAGCTAAAGATAGTTAATGGTAAAGCACTTAAGTTAGAGGCGCAGGACAACAAAGTTCTTAAAAAGCGGATGGATTCTAGCTACTAAATTCAAGAGAATGCGATTGCACATGGACATTATTTGGAAAACGAATGCGGCGCGATGAGATATTTGATGCGCAGATACGCAGATTGCCAACGAGATTGTGGAACTCTGTACAAAGCGGCAGAACGGACCTCACAGGTCCCACGAGAAGAGATGGTGCTTCACCAGCATGTCCCGTACTCCGTCCTTGAGCGGCTGTGACTCCTTGCCGCGCTTCGGCGGCAGCTCCCAGTCGGGGTTCAGATTAAAGGCGAACTGCGAAAGGATGCGCAGCTCGCACTTGATCTGCACCCAGCCGGGCGAATCGATGAAGCTCCACGAGTGGTACCACTTCTGCACGACCTCCTGGCAAGCGCAGAGCACCTCCAGCCACAGGTGCAGCACCTGCTCGTTGAGGCCCAGGCAGATGAGCGAGCGCAGCTTCACGTCCATCTGTGCGTGGGCATCGTCGTGCGTCTGATTGATGGCCTGGACGCAGCGGTAGAGCAGCTCCTCGGGTGTCAGCACCTTGCCGTCCTCGTCCAGGCGATACGTCTTGCACAAAACCAGCCGGCTGTACACGGACTCAAAGTCCTTTTCCACCTCCCGGGTGGCAGCCTCCTCGATATACAGCCAGGGGTGGATGGGTCCGCCCAGGAATGTGGGACGCTTCATGCCGTGCTCCAGGAAGGCCTTGATGGCCGGCGCCAAGGTGCCCCGCACCAGGTCCGTCACCGTTTCAGAGATGGCATCGTCGCCCGCCGAGGTGTACAGCTTGCTTCGCTCGTCCAGCAGCTCCACAAACTTGGCCGGAAACCAGCCGCGCAGACCGTTCAGCTCTCCCACCCAGCAGTGCTCGTCCTTTTGGCTGATGATCGTAATGATGTCGTTGCGCCGGAAGCCCAATTCATCGTCGTCGTGCCGCTCGAAGTCGTGCAGGGCCTTGGCCCGACGCTTTCGCGTCCTGGCCACGTTGATAAAGTTTTCGTGGTCCTTGGCATGCGACTCGCTGCTGTAGTTGGCCGTCAACTGGATGTGTCCGGCCAGCTTCGGCTCGATGGTGATAAAGTGGCGGCCCACCTTGAGGATGGCCTCCCGTAGATCCACCAGGATCTCCGTTTGTCGTATATTCTTGTTCTTCAGCTGATCTCCATCGCTGGCATCGCCGCGAAAGAGAAAGGCCTCTAGGATCGACTTGCTCTTGCGGACTTGCCGCCGAGCCAGTTGCTGCTTCGGAAGATTCGGCGCAGCCTCGGGGTTGCCAATCTGATGGCCCTGATCCGCCATAAGATAAGCCAAGTGGCGTCGCCGATGCGTGTCGATTACCGTCTGGCTGAGAGAGCCTCCTACCTCCAGGGCCTGGCGGAAGAGCACTTCGACGTCGGTGACCTCGCCGGGTATATCCGACAGCGAGTTGAAGATCTGGGCGGAGTTCTCCAGGTGCTTCAGCTCCTGCTCCTTCACCTTCAGCATGCCCAGGGTCAGTTGGAAGAGGACGATGGATCCCTCGTAAAAGAACCAGTCCCAGATGCGCACCAGGATCTTCATGTGGACAACGTTGGCGAAGAGGGTGAGGAACCAGTGCAGCGTGATCAGCGACAGTTCGATGTCATGCTTCCGCAGCGACTCGTCCACGCTGCTCAGGTAGTTGGCTATCAGCGTCTGCATCACTCGCTGGTCTGCCTGGATGCCCAGCAGCGTGGAACTATAGTAGGAGGCGGGCAGCAGATCCTCTACAATGGTCGCCATAATCCAGAAGGCGTTCTCCTCCTCCATGAAGAGCAGCAGGCAGGCGGCTATTACGCCGGTGCCTTGGCAGTAGCCGATGTCCGGGAAGAGCCACGCGATGCCCCTGAGGATGCGGCGCAGGCGGGGAATGCCTGTTCCGTTCGGATTGCTGAAGCAGGCGTTCGTCGGCAGGATGCGCAACAGGTCCTTCTCGATCTGCTTCGATGTCATCAGCTGGTCGTTGCTGGAGGCTGAAAATGGAAAGTTAATTTAAATAATTGCTCGGAGAATGCCTCCGAGTCTGATATTACCCTTCACTATGTCCTGGTAGCTGGTCTCGTTCTTCTGCTTCTTGGCCAACGCTCCCGATAATCGCATCCACATCTGGGCGCGCAGCGTGTGCGGAATTCCCTGACGGACCATGTTGCGCAGCTTCTCGGTGCGCGGCAGCATCACATCCACGTGCTCCCAGCTCAGCTCGGTGGCCTCCTTGTTGTGCGAGAACTCCAGGTGAGCGATCCACTGCAGGCGCTGCTGAGCGTCCTCCACGAACGGAATGCTGAGCAGTTTGTTGGAGCTCTGCTCCGGCCCGTCCTCCTCTTCCACCCGAAAGCCAAACTCGTCGAAGCGATACTCCGGCTGGTCGTTGGGACCAGCAGAGGCCAGCTCCGCGGCGCCGCCCAGCTTGGCCAGGATCTCCTGCGGCCACATTGAGGCAGTGAGGGCGGAGAAGGGCCCACCGGGATTCGGTCGCAGCCCATCGGCCACACTCAGCTCTTCCATCATCGGCGGCAGCTCGCCCAGGTCATCCTCCGAGCCGAGGTTCTGCAGCTTGCGCTGTTGGCAATGGGAGCGGTGGAACGATAAATATTAATTAACCTGATAAGCAAGCTTTTCTGGTCGAACGTACCGTATGCTCTTCTCGGCCCACGTAACCCTCGTGATCTCGGCCGAAGATGCTCCTGGCCATGTCCATTGTCCAGGCTAACTACTTGGTTCCCGGCCCGAGCATTCAGTGAAAGCGTCTCTGATAAGTCTCTTTTTTTGTTTGCGTGTTAAACAAAAATTAATTATTTTTCTCCATTGTTTCCAATTGGCTGCTGATTTCACTATCAGCTGTTCGATAGGCGATAGGTGGGTGGTATATCGATATCAAAACAGCTGTTGTTGTTTCGCTGCTTTCTATATCTAATGAAAAATAAACAAAAATAGGGGAAAACATGCAGACAAAGCCCATAATTACATGTAAGTTGTTAAATAACTGCTAAAGAACTCGTTTTTAGTGTTTCTTTTACTTAGATTCCGGCTCATGTCCCCTTTTCCGGTCGCTGGAGTCGCAAATCCTGAATGCCATCCCACTGGACACCTGCGAGTGGCGACGCACCTTCCAACGCCCCACAAAACATGTCCGCTTGGAGGCCCAGACCCAGCAGTTCAGTGTGGCTGCCCTGGAGAAGTACAAGCAGGGTGACTGGAGCATTTTGGAACACCCCATACTGCACATTTACGTGACGGAGTGCAATGTAAGTTTGGCTGCTGCAGCACATAAAGTGCTCACTTGTCTCGATCTTTTGGCAGGATGTGGACACCTATAAGGCCACCATTAGGGAAGAGATCGATACTTGGCTGAAGCTGTTGACCAGCTACGGCATTTCGGACTGGATGATCCTGCTGGTCGAGACCCTGGACATGAGGAAGACCAAAAACTTTATGCCCCGCACCACGGTGCTGGATAAGATTCGCCTGGACTTTGGCAGCAAAAACGACGATCGCTGCATTTCCGTTCTGAACCCAGCCAAGTTTGAGCAAAAGTCCACAGAGTCGTTCCGCTGTCTGGTGCAGCGCATCCGCTTCCTGATGCTCACCAGCTACAATCGCAACATTGTAAAGTACGAGGAGCTTATACGGAGCAAGCGCGAGAAGCGGAATCACGACGGGTGGGACTTCCGCCAGTACTTCTTCATGCAGGAGGACCTGGCGCTGATCTTCGAGAAGCTCGAACTGCCCACGGAAGCTCTGATACAGTACGACGAACTGGACGCCATGTTCTCGCAATATGTCACGCACACGGGCCTCAATGAGAAGCAGCCGTGGCCGAGCCACTTTCGGCGGCCGTTGGACGCCTTCCATGGCATCTGCCTTGCCAGACCGGACAGGTTCGAGATGAGGACAAAGATCCGCGATGAGGGTGTCTCCCTGCTGGAGTTCCGCAACTATCTGTTCGAGCGGCAGGCCTATCTGCTGCTCAGCTGCAACGACATCCCGGAGATTGCCAAGCGGCTGCTTAGCTTTCTCTTTTCCACGCTGCGAGAGGTGGAGTTCATCAAGCTGGAGTGCCAGGAGGGAGCCCTCTGCTGCTGGGAGTTTGTCTGCGCCCTGGAGGTCCTACAGCTGTGCGAACAGGCCATGGAGCCCAACGAGGTTACCTGCTTCCAGCACTGCGCCCCCATCTGGAACTTGGCCAAGGACAAGCTCTATGAATTGGGCAAGCTGTGCGGACTTTTGCCCGGCTGTACGCCAAGCTCGGAGCAGCTACACATTGTGGTGCAGCTGTCGTCGGGCATCGGAGATGCCCCGCCGGAGCAGCAGCAATTTCTGCAGGCCACACCGCAGCTGCGGGAGCGTTCGCCGAACCGGAAACCAAAGAAATCGGCGCCGGAGCAACTAAAGGAGGCACTGGGTTCAAATCAGGCCTTCCAGAAGTTGTACCTGGAGCTGGCCGAGTTGGCCATCAGCACATACAAGCATGTGGCCCGTTTGCGATCGGCGCGGTTGGTGGGCTTGGATCTGGGCAACTTCTACTGTGCCCTAAATGAGCCGCACAAGGCGGTTGGCTTCTTCACTGATCTTTTAAGGGAACTGAAGGCCGAAAACTGGCACATGCTGAGCTCCCAGACGCTGCTGGAGCTGGCCAACTGCTACCGCAAGATGGGCGACTCGCTGGCCTACACCAAGACCTGCAGCTCCATCTCCTGCTGCGTGGAGCTGGAGACTCTGGTGCGAACTTTCTACTTTGACGAGTTCCTCAAGTCGCTAAAAACTCTGAAAACAACGCTCTCGGCTCAGCCGTCCATGGAAAATGCAAATTTCTGTGTGCTGGAGGATCATTTTCGCATCATGGACATCGAGGTCCTTAATCAGACGGCGATAATACAGGATGATCACATTGTAGTGCAACTGAAGGTGGAGAGTCTCTATCCCCGTGGGATTGTGGCCGAGAATATCAAGCTCTGCTACGAGTTGCAAGCGGCGCCCCTTGAGTTGGCCATGGAAAATGTCTCCCTGACAGCCACAGCTCAGCCAGCGGCGGCGGCGGTCAAGGTCAAAGAGTCGACATCGCGGCTGAAGGTCTCCCTGCAGCTCGTATACAAACAGGACAACCGCCTGCACTCGGCCTCTGTGGCATGCGACATGCCTAAAAGCAAGCAACCAGTGCGCCGCACCAGCAGCACCAAGCGGAAGCTATCACCCAGCGTCCAAGCGGACTTTACCAACTTTGTTCAGGCTGAGAACATTGCCCTGCAGCCGGGCATCAATGTCGTCGAGCTGAGGGCCAAGGCCACTCGCGTGGGTAGCTGGCAATTCAAGCAGGTTGGTTGGCATAATTCTTTGGTTACAAGTATTTCAATATTTCCCTCATTTTCCTCTGCTTCAGCTCTGCGTCAGCATGTCCAGCTTGGAGTTTCTGTCCGAGCAAATGCCTTTTGCTGCCCCGAGTTTCGAGATTAGCACGAAGCCGGCCAGTGCCTCCCTGGAGTTTAAAACTCTGATAGCGGGCATTGTGCAGCCCATTAGCTTAAATGTTTCCGGTGGCAGCTTCATCTTTCCGCCTGACGCCAAGATCTCTCTGCGCTGCTCCAAGAATCTACGGATACGCCAGGCACTGGCCACTGCCAGCGATGACTCCTCGTTTGAGAGCCTGCTGCAGGTGCCGCTGCAGAACTTTAAATCGTTCGAGGAGCGCAGCATTCCTCTGGAAGTTCTCACAGATATGCCCGGCCGAAAGGTGTCCAAACACCATGAGCATCACATTGCCCTCAGCTGCCCCTGGTCACGCACCGAGCTGACGATACCAGTCGAGTTTCAGCCAGCCATGGAGGCCACCTGCCGCCTGCACACTTGCGGCACCCAAAAGTTCTTGCAGGTGATCATGAAGGGTCTCGATGCTCACCTACTGCTGCAACAGGCCAAAGTCAAGTGCGACGTACCCGGTGTCCAGCTGCTGGACTTGAATCCCACACCCCAACAGCCAATTGTAGGTAATAGTAAGGAGGAAACTTCATCACTGCTAAGGGTTCCTCTCTCTCTCTTTCTGTAATCCTCGCAGGAAATCTACAAATCCCTGACTGTCACGTATTTGTATGAGATCCAGGTGGAGCCCCTCAAGACGGAACATGAGTTGCCAATCGTTAAAGTGCACTTTGTGATCAAGTACGCCACCCTAACGCAGCCGGAGGTCTGGAGGACCTATGGCTGTGCCTTCGATCTGGTGGACTACACCACGCTCTTCAAGCTGCAGGCCCAGCTGGAGCCGAACGAGCTGTGCCGCCTGCGGACGGTGTGCAACATGAACCTGAAGATAACCAAGGTCCATGAGAATCCTTACACGGACCTCATGTACGAGGTACTCAACGACCAGAATCTCTGGGCCGTGTGCGGCCGCTCGGCGGGTAAGTGATTGCTGTCCAAGTCGATGTCTTTGCCTGTCTGCTTATGATTTAATTCTGATTTTTCTACACACGATTTACTCTTTTGCATTTAAGATATGGGTAAGTCTCTGGTAAAGGACACAAGTAGCTCTAACCACGTAGAATGCATGACTAACCTACTCTTGTAATCTTTCCTGGCTTTTGATTCGAACACAGCGTTACCAACGAACAGAAATTTGCTTATCTTCCAAGCCTCATGATCGAAGTTGATGTTAATGTTGTCCAAACCTTTCCAGGTGTCGTGTCCATGAAGGACGTCGACAGTCATTCCATATCGCTAGACGTAATGCCCTTGAGTACCGGCTTCCTGCCGATGCCCAGCATTCGGTTGTCCAAGTACACGGCAGGCGGCAAGAGCAAGACCGATGCTCACTCCAAGGTTCATCCCTTTCCGCCCGGACAGGTCTACAACTCCACGAAGAGCATGCAGATCCATGTCATAGCCAGTGTGGCCGGGGATCAGTGAGCAGCCAAAAATTAAACATAAAGCTATATAGTATCTATGATTCTTGGCTTTAAGTATTATTTAACTTGTAACTTTAGTCAGCTTTAGTAAAAATGGAAAATCTAAAAGAAATCAAGACTTGGACGAGGCCAGATCCTGGGCCAATTTGGTCAGTTGTTGCTGCTCCACGCGGTAGTAGTGCCAGCCCTCCTTGGCGGTCAAGTCCACAGCTCCGAGGCTTTCGTAAAACTTGCGGGCGGGATTCCACTCCAGCACATTGAACTCGAGACGCGGACATTTGAGCTCCACAGCTC
Source organism: Drosophila orosa (assembly GCA_018904745.1). Taxonomy (NCBI): domain Eukaryota; kingdom Metazoa; phylum Arthropoda; class Insecta; order Diptera; family Drosophilidae; genus Drosophila; species Drosophila orosa. The sequence continues at coordinate 69,569 of JAEIIH010035337.1, forward strand.
GGGCGGACACCTCCAGGAAGATTCGCTTGCCGGCGCCTCGCTTTCGGTGCTCCGGACGCACGTAAATGTCCTCGACAAAGAAGTAGCGACCCTGCCAGGTGGAGTAAGCCTTGTAGCAAATGGAGTAGCCTATCGCCTGGCTGGAAGAGTAAACGAATGTGATGGATTATCTTTAATTTGAGTTGGTGGAATGTTAATCTTACTTTGTGGCATTATCTGTGAGCACATAGACCTCACAGTACTCCTGTTCCCCAGTTAGCCCGGCATCTCGCTTAAGATCTGTTTGTATATTTAATAAGGAATATATTTCCACTTTTAACTGTTAAACTATACCTTCTTCTGTTAGCTGAGGACCATTGCTCATTTTTTCAAAGTCAGCCAGCTCCTAAACATCAGATTTCGAGGTTGTTAAGGTTTTTATAAGGGGAATTGTAGCTCAAACCTGTATCATGGCCAGCACATCCTTTATATCTTCAGCTTTAGCACGGCGAAAGGTGAATTCTTCGGTCTTGGACATAGTTTCTATCTTAAAGTCTTTGTATTAATTCCGGATAATGCCTAATGTAAAAGCATTATCTCAATGCGCGTTCTGCTTATCAAACATCGACTCATTAGTGATGAAAGAAAGCCTCGTGACTAAAAATAATGATTAGTTTTACACACGAACAACAAATTCATCGTTTAAGCTTTCATAACCAAACTCTGCATTATAATTGCAATTTTTAAACACAAACCAACAGCTCTTTATTACAATCTCTTAAATATTATAAGGAAACTTCAACGCAATGTACTGAAATCATAGCAATGCAACATTAGACTACATTTGGAAGACATCTGCTTTTAGGTTTAACCATCTCTCAGCCTAAGGAGCCAATCGCTCGTATATCCAGCCATCCTCTCCCTTGTGCACCAGCTTGCCATCAATCTCCGACTCCACTCCAGCACCGCGCCTGAACCGAATGCGATCGTGCAGGCGATCGGTCTGTCCCTGCCAGAACTCAATGAGGTCTGGACGCACCAGGTAGCCGCCCCAATTAGGCAGGGGAACCTCTCCGTCAGCGCCCAGCTTCTGCTTGATGCCAGCCTCCACTTCATCCAAGTAGCTGCGGGACGGAATCTGCTGACTTTGCGGACTGGCAGCGGCCCCAATTTGACTGGCCCTTGGCCGCTGGTGGAAGTACTTGAGGGAATCCTCGCGCGAAATCTTCTCGGCCACGCCCTCGATGCGCACACTGCGCCTCAGTGGCAGCCAGTAGAAGGATATGGCCACGTTGGGATTGGCGGCAATGTCCGCTGCCTTGCGACTGCCGTAGTTGGTGAAGAAGGTGAAGCCATCGGCGGTGGCCTCCTTGACCAGGACAAAGCGATTGGATGGCTTGCCATCGGCACTCACGGTGGCCAATGCGGCGGCATTGGGCTCCAGGATCTCCGGCGTCTTGAGGGCCAGCTCCAGCCATTCGCGGAACACACAAAAGGGATTTTTCACGCTTATGTTGTCCTCCAGGAAGGCATCCTTGCGGTCACGGTACTTGAGGCGAAGGGCTGACATTTCATAATAATAAATGAACTCGATATATAAAAATAGTAAATATAAGTATTTAAACTCACCCGAAAGCTGAACTTCTTGGCTCATTTTGCGCACAGCTTGCAGGAATTTCACTAGTTAAGTGGGTGTGTGGGCGTTGATTAAAAACACTTGTAAAATCAACAAAAACACGTACTTATTTACCAAATTGTTATAATCGTTATCTTTCCGTCGTTGAATTGTAAACAGTGTTACCAGATGAAAATTTGGCTTTCCGCCTAAATAATCTGTCTCAAATGCTAAGTGCCACTTGGCATTTTGAGAGGAAAATCGTGCGGGCACACTGTCGAATTGGTTAGCCTATTAGAGCTGACTGTCTAGCCAATTGGCTAAACATGTCTAGCCAATTGGCTAGACAGTCATCTCTAATAGCTAAATTTAGCTTAATAGCTAAAAATTCGGCTTTATAGCCAAATATTTGAGAGAAATCGATAAGTTTTTAGCTATAGCTGAATCTAGCTATTAGAGATGACTGTCTAGCCAATTGGCGAGACATGTTTAGCCAATTGGCTAGACAGTCAGAGCTGTTATAAGCTAGACAGTCAGAGCTGTTATAACTGTTATAAAAGGTGTAAAACCTAAAACTCGTATAAAAAGGTCAAGGACTTGGAAAAATGGTGTGAAACATTAATAATGAAAAATGTGGCAACGTTGGTTCAGTGCTGAAATCCCCGCTTGGGGTTTCGAATATCCCGCTAGATGGCGACAGTAAGTCTTTTAAAAATGTCCTTACTTATTTTTAAAAACATTCTTTTAATTTTTAATAAATACTTGAAAGTGTGCCCTCACAGACCCCAAAATTAAAACAAATAAAATTTAAATTATACTTACAGCCCAGTCAACCCTGCCACTGCAAGCAGAGGACCTGCCGAAATGACAAAAAATGTGTAGAAAAACAAACAAGTCATGCACGTGTGCGTGACTCTCCCTTCAGCGGCCTTCTTTCTCTCTCGCTCTCCGGGGGTTGTTGTTTTTGGCCGCTTAAGCTGCGACGAGTCCTGTCGGCTTCGTGCGAGCGGCGTATATATCCTGCGCTCGGCTGGGGGCTTGGACCCCAGCGACGATGATGGCATGCGGATAGAGCAAATCCGACACGAACGGCTGCTGGACGTGTTTGCTGCTGTGAAGCGAACCGACAAGAGAACGAACGAGCGAGCCTCAAGCCAGAAATTGTAACGGAAGGCGGACAACAAAGGACCAAAGGGGCTGAGACAGGCGACAGACAGACAGCAGAGGAGAAACGCGAAAACGGCTGAAATAATTAATATTCCTCACCCATGTTAATGTTGCGAATAATATTTACGAATTTCCCATAACCGCCTCCAAGTGTTTGTGTGCGTGCGTGCGAAAAAGTAGGTTACGGCAAGAAGGAAAGGAATATTTTGGAGGTCGGACGGTCGGTCGGTCGGTCGGTCGGTGTGTGTGTGTGTGGCAAAAGGCTCACAAATTTTCCGTGTGCATGTGTGTGGGCCGCGGGGTGCCAAGAAAATGCAGTGCGACAAAGGCGAAATGCAAATGCAGGCTTGATGGCAAATAGCAAATAGCAAATAGCGAAAAAAAGAAGAGATATAGCAAATGAACGAACCAGCAGCCCATTTCCCAAACACTTCGATTCATCGTCTCCAGCCGACAAGGGAAAAGTGATATTTTATACAAAAACTGTGGCCTGCTTTTTGCACAGTTCAAAGTAACCCGAACACTCTCCCAGACACACACAAAACACACAGTCAGACACGACAACTATATAGCAATATATGCCCATTGAGTGCCTTATATCATTTGATAATAATCCACAAGGTGTCTACTATGCCGGACAGGAGCTATCCGGCGTTGTTGATCTCAGCGTCGACGCAACGAAGCGCATCAAAGGTGAGCCCCGTTCCCCTTTCCCTCTCCATTTCCTCCACCCCGAATGTATACTACGGAAAATACTACGAAGCACATGACTCACGGGGCGTATGAGTGATGCGGTCACTTAGCATTTGCGGTTCGGCATTTCGGTTGCATTGCAAATGCACGAAGGACCCGGACTAATGGCATTATTAAAATGTATCTCCCCACGGACAGCGACGCCATTTTACAGGGCCCGTGCAATTAATCCTTGTTTTCTGGCCTCCCCGTTCCACACAGTTTATGGCTGGTTGAGCTGTCACCGTGGAATATTCCACTTTTGTTGGGCTCCTCTTGGCATGCCGCCATTTTTAGTTATCCATGAACTCGTTAAAGGCGTGGCGAATACGTGTGTAGTTGCATTTTGCAAGTGCACTGGGGAAAAAGGTTGTTAAACTTTTTGAAAACTTAATAGAAAATTAGAAGAAATATATATAAGAAAATAGTTAACCACAACAAAACATAAAAGGTATCCACAGAATGTTAATTTTAACGATTTATAAAGCTTTTTATTGGGTTGATAAGACAATAACTTGTAAACCTTATATCTTATATCTCCCTAACTGTACAAGGAAATCGATAAAACTCGAAGAACATTGTATTAAATTATTCATCACTTTTAGTTTGAGTTTACAAATTATACACTGGCATTGGTTTCAGTTTGGCAATCTTTATTTTTCCTAATTATTTAATTCCTTTGCAGGCATCCACGTCACCGTCAGCGGCTATGCCAAGATACGCTGGATAAAAAAGGGATATCCGCGCGACAGCGAGCGCGCCATGTGTCGTGCCTACCGATCGTACCTGTCCTCGCGGTCCTACGTGCTCGGCTCCTGCGCCAACAACTCGAGCATCGACTGGCCGGCCGGCGAGTACTCGTATACCTTTCATGTCATTCTGCCCGACAACCTGCCCACATCCTTTGATGGCAAGTACGGCCAGATTCACTATGAGATTATAACGACGATCGAGCGGCCGGCGCGTTATCCGAAGGTCTTCAAGCTGCCATTTACAGTGATACAACCGCTGGACCTGAATGCCGATGCTATTTATAGGGTAAGAAACATAAGGCTTCATGGTTCCTCATCAGTTTCTAATATTTTAATCATCTCTGCACAGGTTCCCTTGGAGATTCTCGATCGAAAACGCTTCTGGAGCTTCTGCTGCCCCACGGGACCGCTGACGGTGAAGTTTTCGACACCGTACTGCGGCTATGCGCCCGGGCAAAAGATCCACTTTGTGCTGTACATCAACAACGAGTCCTCGATCGACATCACCGAGTGCGAGGTGAAGCTGAAGCAGGAGGTGAGCTACGAGTCGCATGATCCGCAGCACGAGTACCGCTACGACAAGCACTTGATCGCCCGGAAGCAGTTCGGAAACGTGCTGCGATGGTCCCGGAAGGTGTACCGCGGCTACTTGGACTTGCCATCGATACCGCCCACTTCGGTGAAGCCCACGTGTCCGATTAGCGTTAACTACTCGATTAAGATCATCGTCAATCCCACGGAGTTCCACTGGAAGCTCAAGCTGAAGATCCCGCTGACCATCGGCAGTATACCGATCATGGATGGTCCAGAGGCCCTGCTGCGCTTCAATCGCCAGCAGCAACAGCACCAAGTAGTTAGTCAAAATTTACAAATGTCCACGCAGCAGCGTCACCATCAAAGGGATCGGGATAGAGATAGGGACAGGGAAAGGGATCGGGATAGGGATAGGGATAGGGACCGGACAAGTGCCTCAGCTCAGCAGCAGCCACGTCTTAGCAGCATCACCAGCATCACCAATAACAACAACAACAACAACAATCGTGGACGCTTTGTGGGTGGACTACTGCCGACCAATAGCAATATTAATATGATAGTGAATGCCAGTCCCACGCCCACGAGCTCCACGCCATCATCAACGCCAACAACTGCCGCCCTCAGGCCCATGGCAATGCCAGCGATACTGGTGACCAGCGATAGCGATAATCCGCCAGATTATATACCCATGAGTGAGTCTTCCTTAAAGTATATATTTGTATCCTTCAATATCGCATTATATACATTGCAGTGCCGCCCTCATATGAAGATGCCATGGCTCTGAGTGAGAAATTCAGCGATGATACTGAGTTCTTGACAAACGTTAGCATGAGCAGCATTATGTCCGCTCAGGCTGATGTCACCACAAGTGAGCCCTTTAAGCCGCGTTATCCGGTCTATTACGATTATGAGACACCGACCATACCGCCCGGTAGTGATGATTCCAATGAATCCGACACATAAAACCCCTCCAATACAAAAAAAAAAATACCAAAAATTGTTTTAAAAAAAAGCAAAAGCTAAAAGTACTCGAAAAATGAACTAATGAATTGAATGGCTGAGTGGCTTTTTCTACAAAAAAACATATATATATAATTTTATTCCTTTACTTAAATGTAGTTAGAGCATCTTTCTTCTATGTATTTTATTCTGTTAAAGTTTAGAGATTTAATGAGGAAAAGAAGAAGCTTCCCGCCCATGGTCCGCTTAAGTAATAAGAGGATAATTTCAATGGCACCTCTGATCCTCAAAA